>VKKT01004439.1:74923-92725 GCA_008038995.1 Haliotis laevigata | reverse complement strand
ATAATTCCAAACATTACATTACTCTTCAGCTATATTATAAACACTTCCAGAATCATGGTGACTCTTCATACTTGTAACTGCCAACAATATCAGCCTCAAGATGTGTGTGTAATGTTAATCTGTATTTGTATTGTGCATTTTCTGTCAGATCATCTAGAACAAGATGTTAACTTAGTTAAATGGGAGGGTTTTTTTAGGCCTAGACCGCTCAGCCACCGCGGCTTCTGGATGGGACTCAACCCCCCCCAAAAGTACTAGAATCTGTACTTTACTGAGAAAGTGTACCAGAAGCCACAGTGGCTGAGCGGTCAAGGCATCTAACTTTGTGTGCTGGCGATTAGGTGCCTGACTCTGAGGGTATGGGTTCAAATCCCGGATGGGACTCAATCCCTCAAAAAGTACTAGAATCTGTACTTTACTGAGAAAGTGTAATCCAAAATATATATGTCTTTTTCATCATATAATAGTTCTTGTTAATAGTGACTTGTTAATGTTAAACAATGCATAACAAATAAGAAGAAACATAAAAAATATTTTGGGGCTTTACGTACCTGCATCCTCCCTCCCTCGTCTACTACTTACCATTCTGCCAGCTTCATAACTATACACCAGTTGGGTTGTCCGCAACAGTTCCTCCTGAAGTTTGTTGTCTGGAAAATATCACCATGGCATTAATCTTGGGACAATTTTCTCTCAATAAGTTGTAAGGATAAAAGCCTTTTGCTGCTGCAGCCACTGCCTTCTTCAATCACAACACATGGTTTTTTTATTTTGGTAACAATGGAGAATCCATAGTCTTCATACTGATCAATATGCTTTATCAAATGAATCAATATACTATTAAAAACTTTCTAAAAATTCATTATTATTTTTTTTATAATAACCAAATCTTGATTACTTTGTATTCAATGTCCAGGTTTGAAATCGATCAAGCTCAAGCTATTTTTGATTGGATATAGATTAATATTTGACATTTGGTTTTGATAAATTTCTTTTTGAAGACTTAATCAGATTTTTTTTCTAGCTAATGAAATTAACGCTGAAGAACAAATTGACAATTCTCAATAAGGCATAAACCTGACACAAAATGATGAAAAGTATCTAAGGTTTTCAAAATAGATATATTGCGTTCTAAACCTTCCAGTTACAATCATGTTAACGAAATGATATGTGGCAATAGACTTTTTGTTAAAAACATTCAATATCAACTCATTTTTGGTGGTTTTGATAATTTCCAAACATAACTGACACTTTAGGACAGAATTGGTTGTCAAAGGATTGTGAACAATTTTAATGGTATATTGATATCTTGTACCTGGAATTGTTTTGAATTGACTTTAAAATTCAGCAAATCAAACAAAATCATCACAAAGAGAAATCTGATGCTCATTTCAACATCAAAGATAACACCAGATCATGAAACAGTCCTACAAGAACAGCAGCAAAGTTCTTGCAGCGTTGAATTAATTTGTTATCCTCACATCGATATTCCTATGTGTGTTTCCTGTGTGGTTATTGATGACTGATTGATTGATATTGACAACATCATGCCCGGGATTTGGTTGGAAATAGCAGGCCTGGCTGTGGTTGCCAGTTGCTCAGTCTGGATAATGTTAAATCGACATGCATCTTCTTGTACTCATTGGGTCTTAAACATTCTGTAATCAGCGAGCTGTCAATAAATATTGGTGGAAATACACCACAGTCAGCACTTCAATAATCGAGATCTGACATGTATATATGTGGTCGATAGCAAGAGCAACTAGTAACAGTGACAATCTGCGTAGTAACACAAGTGTTCACAATCTGAAGATACCTCTACTCAAAGTCATATATGAACCACAGGCAAACTTTAAATAATCAATTGAAATGACATTTTCTTGATTTTCTTAGCCAGAGTTGATGGGATAGTTTAGTGGTTAAAGTGTTCGTTCATCACACTGAAGATCCAGGTCTAATTCCCCACATGGATACATTGTTTGGAACCGTTTTTCTGGTGCCCACTACTGTAATATTGCTAAAAGTGGCGTAAAACTAAACTCACTCACACACCATTGGTCAGTTCAATGACTCCTTTCTGAAACAAAATTCTTTCTTGATTTGAAAATTTGTTATATAAATGAAGCTTCACACAGAATATTCCCTCAATCGTGAACCAGTTTGGGTGTAGATGCCATTCCACTCAGAAACATGGTGTATCATACTAACAATAACAATATAAAGGCGAGGTTCTATTTTCTGGCAGTTTGAAGACCTTGATTATAACTGATTTCAATATGCTATTCTTATGTAAATGCTTGTCATAGTAGTAACTACTATTACATCAGATGCCTCAATGCTGCTTGACAATGGTATAAGAATCTATACCGAAATGCCACATCATTATATAATAAAGAAGTTGTTGTATTGCGAGGGATGACTGTATCATGCCTTTCTTATCACCAGTTCATTACAACACAGGCCAAACATCTCTTCAGAATCATCGAATGCTTGATAACTATTCATTGTGTACTCTATTATTCATATCTAACAATATGAAAAAAATAATAACATAATTTCATAAATGAAATTTATAATATTAACAGAAAACGTCAGGTTTAAAGTGACTTTCTGTTCACTTAGGCAAACTTATAGCAAGTAAGGGAAACAAGAGTGCCATTACAGCAAGAGTGCCTGATTTCTGTCCAGTACAAGCTGGTTAGTGTATAGTCTTCGCCGTGTCAGATGAAGTGTTGTTGATCATGAGTGAGTGACATGCAATCTAGTCTCTAGTGGTTCCAAGTCATTACGATGCATTTGAAATTGAGTAAGAACAATTATCAAATATTGATACAGAGGTAAGATTGAAAACAACAACTATCGGCCATGACAACTGGACTAGCAAGTCAGTACTACAATTCTACCACGGTTTATTTTGACAATACATCCCACATTACACTGTATTACTCAAAAGAGTGCGTAAGTGAGTTTAGTTTAGTTTTATGTCACTTTTAGCAATATTCCAGCAATATCATGGATGGGGACACTAGAAGATGGGCTTCACACATTGTACCCATGTGGGGAATCAAACCCGGGTCGCCAGTGTGATGAGTGAATGCTTTAACCACTAGGCTACCCCACTGCCCTTATTCAAGAGAAGTTAAAAATCTGATTCTGGCAACTGTGAGTTTGGGCGTTCTCTAACTTCTTGTATGTATCCATCATATCGGACGTTTATATCCACTTATTTGCCTGCTTAAAAAATAAGAACCTGCTCTGGACAAACAAAATCTTAGATATGTTGTATCATGGATGCTTGGGCTGGCTAAAATGATCGATAATTGGAAATATCGTTAATGAAAATCATTATTAATGATTACACGGCGCCAATATAACTAAATTTGCAGCTATATAACCACCGGTATACGTTCCAAATCCGTCAAACACAGTACAGTTATCCCCTAATTATCGATATGAAAAAGGTGTAATCAATAATATCGTACATGAACTATTGTGATGAAATAATTTGTTAATTTACTCAGAGAATTAAGTTAGGTCTTAATTCATGGGTTGCTCCTAAAGTATGTTCAGGATGATGTTCTGTTGGTATCCCAAGCCTAAATATGTTTCCAGTCTCACCTCTGATGTGAAATATGTTGATTTCAGTCAGATTTTTTTGTCATTTTTACTTCTTCGATATTTATCAATAATCGATCAATATTCATATGACGATGATTGATCCCTATGATCTTTATCGATAGACAGCCCTAATGGATGCAAAGAAGTAAGTTTGTCTATAGCTTTGACAAAATACAATCATTTTTATCCGTCTTTCACAGCAACAGCTGCACAATGAATATAGCAGAACAACAATGATCTCAGTACAGCTGAAAGGGGTTCCCTACATATCTGTAGTACCCGTGCCGACAACAACCCCTTCAGCCTCAGTACATGGGCACATGGACTTTAGGAAGTAGTCAAAAATACATTTATTACCTAGGAGGGTGAAAATATCGGGGTTCATATTTTTCATACGATGCCCTAGGCCAAAATATCCCATTGTCATGGTGACGTGACGTCATGAACAATGCTATGACATCATGTTTCTTCTGTGTCGTTGTGTTCTACATACCGCGACGGCAGGTAGCCAGCCTATGTTTGAAAGTAGATTTGACGACTTCGGTAATAAACAGAATATTATATTCGTGCCCATATCATACTATGTTTACAACACTCGTGCCTAAATATCGGTATATCCTTCGCTCTCCCTCGCACATAACATGGGCACACATATGATATCCCCTATGTATTAACCAGTTCTTTGAATCAATACTTCACAATTTTATACTAAAAGGCACCTATTACTTCTCTACTTTCTATTAGTTTGTATTACCATGTATTTTTAAATTTCTTTTGCTAGCACCCTCTCATGCTCTCACATCGTGAATCACAAAAAATAATATGGATGACATCATGAAATGCTAGATATATTGCTATGCTTCAATTAGCAGACAAAGCTGAACAAAACACAAGCCTGCTGAGACTACAGACTGGTTTCAGTCCCTCTTTAAAAGATATGTTTTTCTTATAAGTTGGCATACCCTTCAACTTCCCAATCACTTGATTTCAATCCCAGCTAATAACATTTTAACAATGCATGCTTCAATAATATCCAGCTGATGGTCAAAGCATAGCATATACACTGTTATATATTCAAGGTTGATCAGGAGATCAGTTAATCAAGTGCTACATAACTTTTCGCCCAGTGAAGCCATTACTTCATCAGTTATGCATCTGCACAGCTGTGAGTGTAGGGAGGCTGGAGCACAGCTGCCACAAATCAGCTACTGAGAGTATCAATATGGCATACTCATATCCTAACTTTGTTGTACCATTAATCATTCATGGCGGTCTTCTATTTCTGTCAGAAGCAGCTCATGTTGAGATGTACACGTGATTAATGAGACCAGCGAAAATGATCTACATCAATTTTTAATCTCATCAGCCCACATCAAACGATCGAGAATTGGCATGGTATTAAGTGTCACTAAACATTGTTGCACTTGATATGTTTACATTCTCTAAACATTGAAAGCGTGTGATTAATAGAATACATTTTGTACAATAATAGTTGTATTTGTGTTTACATGTGAAAACAGAGAGGATTCTTTTAAAACCATACACAACAAATGATTCTTTGTTAGTCTATGCTAGTAAAATTGGTTGGTTGGTTGTTGTTTAACGCCGCACTCAGAAATATTCCAGTTATATGGCAGCGGTGTATAAATAATCAAGACTGGCCCAGACAATCCAGTGATCAACAGCATGAGCAGCGATCTGCGCATTTGGGAACTGATGACATGTGTCAACCAAGCCAGCGAGTCTGACCACCCGATCCCGTTAGTCGCCTCTTACGACAAGCATGGGTTAATGAAGGCTCATTCTAACCCGGACCTTCACGGGATGCTTATTGGAGCATCGTGTAAAATATAACAATGTGGCAACTGAAGAATACATAAAATTATTATTTTAAATTTTTTTAAGACTTGACATGCATAAGGTCTCAACTTAATGAGATGGAAAATATGCATGCCAATTATCCCCGAAACCCAAGAAATAAATAATACCAAAGATACCCAACAATAATCCAACACATATACACATACATACAAGCTAAGTACTACCACTGAAGATTCAGGTTAGCATTGGTCTTAATCAACCCATGCTTGTCGTAAGCGTCAGTAACAGGGTTGAGAGATCAGGCTCACTGATTTGGTTGATGCATGTTATCATATGCCAATTGCAGAGTGTGTTGTATTATATAAAGAGTGTCACATCCACAGAGATGGATATTTGTACTGTTTACTGTGATTTTCTAAAGACAAATACCATATGTACAAAAATACAACAACTTCATGACTTAATTAACCTTTGAAATGACATTCTTCTATACACTTACAATGAAATTAATTTTGAGTGAGTGAGTATGGTTTTATGCTGCTTTTAGCAATGTTCCTGTAATATCACGGCGGGGACACCAGAAATGGGCTTCACACATAGTACCCAAGTTGGGAATTGAACCAGGGCCTTTGGCGAGACGAACAAATGCTTTAACCACTTGGCTACCCCACCGCCCTACTAATTTTATAAAAAAATATCCCCTCATGACACACTGATCAACAATCAATGTCCAAGAGAATGAACCAATCTGAAACCATGTGTTGTAAAGATCAACCAGAAACTGTGATGTGCCTAACACATACAGCATTTCATATCAGTCATCAACAGAATGATATATGACCCTGCCACCCATAACATTGTTGTCAATTTCAGGCCAGGGGTCGTAAATAGCACTCAATGAATCAATATATCACGGGAGCAAGGTGAGAGAGTTCCTGTGCCCTGTTGTCAATATCTTGTGAATTCCATTACCTGAGTATATTAAACTATATTAACTAGAACCGTGACAGAAATGTTTCTTTGATTGCTATCTGGTGAATGGGTGTCATGTCAATCGACAAATCTGTGACTGAATTACTGGGAATTACTGGGAAAGATATTAACACATTTGTAATAAATAATGCCATATATCATTAATAGACGAGTATTCACTGATATCAAGCTCTGCTAACAATATTCTGTCAATAAAGTGATTTAGTAACACATCAGGTGAATCCATGTTTGTTCCCCTATACCATGATATTTAACTTGCAAAAGTTTCAAAGAGCAAAAACTGATTTAAAATAACTACGGGTGTATTATAAAAACAGCTAAAAGCTTGCATAAATCCCAGAACCTTATATCACCTCACTGTTTAAATGTAGACACAGTTATTTACGGTATTTTGTTTAGGGATTCAGTCAATCAGACATAGAAATACAATCATATTACTAAGAACACCTTTACTTAAGATTCCTCTCTGTTAAAGTTGCCCATATAGATATTTGAGGAAAAGGTATACATCACATTTCTTCCGATATTTGATAGATATGTTGCAATATAATTTGCTAAATAATTATCTATCGATATTGAATTCATAATCTGTTTGATAGTCTTATGGTTTGAGTGTTTCACTGCAAACTGAAAATTAGAAAAACAACAGAAATATAAGAATGATGACAATTTTTATGGGTATACAACTTCACCTTTCACAGAATAAAAAAAGTTGTATATCCATAAAAATTGTCAGCATTTTTCATCTACTCAACTTCCAAAATGCCCATCAAACAAAACAGAAATATAAATAAAAATCATTCAGTTTAGATAACACAACACAGTATTTAATCTTGTCAAAGTGTATTTCATTTTTTAATAACTTAAACATCAATACTTCAAGTATTGCCACACCTGAAGAGTTGAAATGTTACCTGCATTCTTGAACATATCCACGTCCCGGAGGACCTCCATCTGACTACAACATCGCAAAGGGCCATCGTAAAATCCCAGGTCTGAATCACTAGAGTCACTCTCATCACTACTGTCAGTGCAAACCAACAACGAGTTCTTGGAATTCATTTTGACACTTGACATCAACCATCCAATCGTTATGACGAACAACACTCCAGTATATACAAACTAAATTCATTACATGGCCCTGTGAAAATTGTAGGATTTGTGACACATGCACTTTTGAATTCACACCCTTTTGAACTTTAAAAAAGCAACCATGTAGACAGACACAAAAATTATCCTCCTTAAACATCTATCACATATCCTGTGTCACATATCTTTTGTCCCTATCTTTATTTATCCAGTAAGAGAATAAGTAGCTACCATGTCGAGGAAATACATTTCCATGAGGCTACAAAGCTCTACACAAGTGCTTAAGACATAATCCTTTTCACTTCAGCTATATCTTGATCTGCAATCTAAGAAACACAGTCACGGTCTCATTCCTAGGCCAGCCTCATTTCCAACTGTGACTGCTATGGATAAACATCAGTCCATGGTCATTACACTGATGATTGATCAATGAACACTTCTCCTTGTCTGACCACCACTTCTCCTTGCCTGACCACCACTTCTTCTGTCATATCATCACTGAATTCATACCTCCATCTAGTATAGATCTCTTGTCTGCCTAGACTTGGAAACATCTTAAACTTGTCCTTATCCACAAGAAATCATGATTGTTTCCCATGTCGATATCAACACAACCTGTGTTAATATCTGTCCGTCATTATATGCATGTGAGGTAAACACACATGGAATTATTCCCAAGTGGATTGTATTTAAAAATATCTATTATAAATAAAGTGGAGCCTGTGCAGAAATCAATGTTAATTCAATCTGGTGACAATCAGTGGCGGTGTTGATCTAACTCATTCACGGCCGACATTGACGACGGTAATTGACATGATTTTACATGCAATCAACATCATCCAAAGCACAACTTCTTGATTCTATCTCTGGTTTTCCAAGTTCTGCTGATACTATCAACAATTTCCATAATTTCCTTCATGAAATATGTCTAAGTATGTCCATAATCAGCTGTGCTCCTGACTGAGAAGCTCTATGTAAGTGCTGACTGTGGAATAAAGAGAAGCAGAATTTTAAGTCCACTGATTTGAAACGCCCTTGTGTGACAGCCTGGACATTCCATGTGAAGGGAAACATACAGCTGACTTCCTTCTTGCATGTATTATCTATCACCTGTATCATCACATCTTTTCTTACAAAAAATGATATTATCTTTTCTCATCGTCCAACATTAATATTTCATCTTGACAATATTTTTATCCACTCAAACAAAATGTTCAAGATACACTATCACCAATTCTGTCAAAATTATCCTTTCAAAAGGACTATTAATGTTTGAAAAAATGCAAATAGTCTTCACATCTCTTTCTTTGTTCAAATGACATAACATCCCAACTTCAAAAACAGCTCTTAATCCACTTCAATGTCTTCATTATATCCAAAATGGAAATAGTCTTCACATCACTTTCTTTGTTCAAATCACATAACATTCCAAATTCCAAAACAGCATTTGATCAACTTCAATGTCTTCACTTTATCCAAAACTGGTCAATCCTGATCTCTGACCACTGGTCATCACACTGCCGACATGTGAATTTACCTCCAATCAAGTCACACACATCCACCTGTAGCCACATTGTAGTCAGATACTTCATCCAAATTATGAAATCAATGCAGCAAACATATCATATTTACTGTGTAAGATACACCACAATCTTGACCACTGGTCAACTCAATGTTTAGGTGATCAAGTCCTCTAAGTCATGCAACCCACACAATATCAAGTAGGTGACTTGAAATGGTTTCAAAACAGCATGAACAGCAGCGTGAACACATTGATAAAATGAGAGTCCGCTTGTCAACCCATCCAAGGTTTGGACTTAACACACCTGTAATCAACTACACACCTGTAATCAACTGCACACCTGTAATCAAGCTATGAATACAGGTAATCTGCCAGTGCAAACCTCCCGAACCGGTAACCAACTGCCAAAATCAATATGAAGTACAGATATATCTTAAGACATTTGGTCTGTTCTCTTCCCTGCCGGCTTATCTAGCCCAGACCAAGTGTTGGTGGGACAGGTGATAGGTTGGGGTGTGTGCTAGGTCAAGGTAGGTGATAGGTCCAAGTAGGTGATGGGGCTTAGAGGTGATAGGTCCATGTAGGTGATTGGGCTAGGTTGGCAATGGGACTGGGTATTATGATGAGTTGGTGAAAGGGATGTGAAGGAAAGGTGATGTGGCATGGCAGGTGAGATACCATGGTTGGTGAGGGGGCAAGGTAGCCAATGACTGGGATTGTTTTGATTGATAGGTTTAGGTAGGTAACATTTGGTAATAGGACTTGGTATGTGATGGGGTTAGGGAGGTGATGTGACAAGGTAGGTGATGGGACAAGGTAGGTGATAGGGCAAAGTAAGTGATGGGGCTAGGTAGATGACGTGACTAGTTATGTGATGGGGCAATGTAGGTGATTAGACTAGGTAGGTGATGGGGCAAGGTAGGTGATGGGGCTAGGCAGGTGATGGGGCAAGGTAGGTGATAGGGCTAGGTAGGTGAAAGGACTAGGTAGATGATGAGCAAGGTAGGTGATGGGGCTGGGTAGGTGATTAGACTAGGTAGGTGATGGGGCTTGGTAGGTGAAAGGACTAGGTAGATGATGGGCAAGGTAGGTGATGGGGCTAGGCAGGTGATGGGGCTGGGTAGGTGATTAGACTAGGTAGGTGATGGCGCAAGGTAGGTGATGGGACGAGGTAGATGATGGGGCAAGGTAGGTGACATGACTAGTTATGCGATAGGGCAATGTAGGTGATGGGACTAGGTAGGTGATGGGGCAAAGTAGGTGATAGGGCTAGGTAGGTGAAAGGACTAGGTAGATGATGGGCAAGGTAGGAGATAGGGCTAGGTTGGTAATGGGGCTGGGTAGGTGATGGGGCAAGGTAGGTGATGGGACTAGGTAGGTGATGGGGCAAGGTAGGTGAGGAGACTAGGGAAGTGATCAGGCAAGGTACATGATGGGGCTAGATAGGTCACAGGACTAGGTAGGTCTTGGGGCAAGGTACTTGATGGGGCTAGGTTGGTGATGGGGCTAGGTAGGTGACAGGACTTTCCTAGGTCATGGGGCAAGCTAGGTGATGAGACTAGGTAGGTCATGGGGCAAGGTACATGATGGGGCAAGGTAGGTGACAGGACTTGGTAGGTCATAGGGCAAGGCATGTGATGAGGCTAGGTAGGTCATGAGTGAGTGAGTAAGTGAGTTTGGTTTTACGCCGCTTTTAGCAACATCACGGCAGGGGACACCAGAAATGAGCTTCACACATTGTACCCATATGGGGAATCGAAACCGGGTCTTCGGCATGACGAGCGAACGCTTTAACCATCAGGCTACCCCACCGCCCAGGTAGGTCATGAGGTGAGATAGGCCCCTTATGGGCAAGGCAATTGAAGGGGTCAAACAGACGAAATACCAAGGGATTTTGACAAGCCAAATTAACTCTTTAAGATGAAGAAGGGTATTATTGTATAGTTTACATGCAGGTCACAACTTGCCAATAAACAAGCCCTGTCATGAGGTATCAGAATGGCTGGAGCTATCTTACAACAACAGACATAACATGGCTCCTTTTCGGCTGGTGGTAATGATTAAGTAAAAGCACTTGTCATTTATAAAATGCCTACATTCTTCATTACATAAGTCACAGACAGGAAGTAATTCATGTTGGGGTTAAACTGGCTGACACAGCCAACCTGACTTTTCATTATGTAACAAAACCATTTGTCCAAGTTGCCAAATTGATAGTCGGTAACAACATGTGTTAGTAACAAACAGAAGTAATTGCTGCATGTCAAACGCTCAAATGCTTGTATTATGATTCATTTGAATGAGTAAGCATGAATTATTTACAGGTTATATCACATAAAAAGAACATTTTCTTCAGTTTTCAATCATAAAAATGATAGTCACAAATTACTGAAATCAATACAATTTCATCATATTCTAACCCGGACCTTCGTAACCATGGTTATCCATATGCTTTAAATGTTGACTACTATAGTCGTGATGGTAAAACCTACAAGCCTAGGTTTGGAGCAGACAAACCTAAAACTATAGTTAGGTTGATTCTGAGATTTGATCTCATAACAACAGAATGTCATAATGCCTAACAATGATAGCCTGAGACAAAGAACTCAGCATAGCAGATGGCAGTGCCTTTACAACTGAGGCACCTGGGTCCACTTTAAAGGCATATAAATTACATGCAAACACCTAGTTGCGGGTACAGCAATGTGCAGTAAACTTGGACAAGGTACTGTGACTTTGTGTCCCAGTCCACCCAGCTGTGAATGGGTACCTCGTAAGGATGAGAAAGCCGTAAAACTCAGTGCGCCTAGTGGCTGCAAGAGTTGTATGCTCCATGGGGAGTTGAGATTGATAATACGATGTGCCGTTGAGATTGACATCCAGTGATCGAGGGAAATACCTGGGCCTTGAGCATGTACTAGTTATGTTGATATAAAAAATAATAATATCAATAATCAAGGTAATAACATATTCTTGTTCTCTTATGTTCAATCAGTGAAAAGCTTCATAGCCCCAGTTAGACATGAGTTTGTGTAAAGTATGCAAAAGAACTCAAGATTATCTCATAACTTTTGAGTGACTGAGTGAGTTGAGTTTTATGCCGTACCCAGCAATATTCGAGCTTTATGGCAGTGGTCTGTAAATAAATGATACTGGACCAGACAATCCAGTGATCAACAGCATGCGCAACGATCTGCGCAATTGGGAACCGATGACAAGTGTCAACGAAGTCAGCGAGCCTGACCACCCGATCCCGTTAGTCGCCTTTTACGACAAGCATGGGGTTCTGAAGGTCAATATTCTAACCCGGACCTTCGTAACTTTTGAACTGCTTGCTTACTGGTATACATTAAAACTTTCAATAGTCCAAAAGCACAACACTGCATTATCCTTTATTGTATCCTGTTCAACTTGCATCGATGTACATCCTCAGGGGCGGTGGGGTAGCCTAGTGGTTAAAGTGTTCGCTCGTCACGCCAAAGACCCGGGTTCGATTCCCCACATGGGCACAATTTATGAAGCTCATTTCTGGTGTCCCCCGCTGTGATATTGCCAAAAGCGGTGTAAAACTAAACTCACTCACTCACTATGTATATGTAATTGAATATAGTTTTATGCCATTTTTAGCATATCACAGTGGAGAACACCTGAAATGGGCTTCACACTTGACATACATGAAATCCCTAAACTTTCAATGGATTTTTTAATCCCAAATGATTTTATATTTGTCATTATTGGTTATATAATACTCAAAAGAGTCGACTCAAGAATTACAAATATACTGGATGCCCGAAAAAAGAGTAACTATCGATACCAAATTTTAACATGTCAGTAATTCCTCACATCTCAAAAAGTATCACAAAAATAGAATTTTTGTGGCTCTTCAGTAGAAAAGAGTTAAGTTAAGACACTAAAAAATATTCATGAAAATAATCTGATGACATCAGGCATATTTTTGTTGTTAAGAAGTTAATCTATACAAACAGTGCCTCCCTCCTGCAAGACTGTTGTAACAATTTAAGATGATCTAGGGAGTGTTAGCACTGTTTACTACCAAACTCAGTGGAGATAGGAGACAGTCTTGTGTGTTCTCTTCACTTCTGCCCGGTGACAGAGAGTGGCTGCTCACCTTGATCTTGCAAGCTCAGACTTGTGTTTTTTATACTTCAACAACTGAAATATTCTTGATAAGAACAATGTTGGACTCAGCTGATTCTGTGTAACACTCAGCTGATACTGTGTCACATTGTTCAAGCAGTTACTAAGTTAATTCACTCCAGTTCGCATGAAGTGACACAGCTCAATAATATACTTGCTTGTTTCAGTGGGAGCCAACTTGGAGTTACAGCTAACTGAGATTAAACTATTTGTGTGTAGGTGTGGGTGTGTGTCCTTTCACAGTGATAACACACTGTTGCCCTGCCGTAGTTTAACATGGATGCCCCATTCAGACCAGCTGTCCAGTCTTTATGTATACACAGTGCCATTTAGAAAGTGGTCAAATGTAACATGTTACACTTTCTTAGTAAAGTACAGGTTCTAGTGCTTTTGTTGGGTTGAGTCCCATCCAGGATTCGAACCCACACCCTCAGTCAGGCACCTAATCGCCAGCACACAAAGTCATCTGCTACTAAGCCCACTCTGCAAATTCTGCGAAGTGGATGTCACCGTGGAACTCCCAAATATAATATATGTGACTAGTCTTTGTTTTAGCTTCTCAATGCTCAGTGCAGCAGGCAGGGAAAAAACAAGTGTCAAATTTTGATATCATTTCTTACAATGTGGCTCAACATTCAAAACAAAAATTTCAGCAAATATACTCAATCCAAGTTGTTAACCGACAATAGTCACTGTTCCAATGTTAGGGATAGGACAAAGGCCTCTCATGGACAAAAGAAAAGATGATATTTGGCCCCAAATCTGCAGCAAATGTCCGTAAAAGCTCTCAAAACGAGGATTAACTTCCAGTATCATGTTTATACATATACTGTATAGTTATATCTACAGTCATTGCTTTTTTGAAGGAACTTGTACATCACTGATAACAGGACCATTAAAGGAGAGGTTTTATTGTTTAGTTATCCAATTATTGTCTGTTTTTTGTTTAACGCTGCACTCACCAATATTCCAGCTATATAATGGTGGTCTGTAAATAATTAATTCTGGACCAGACAATCCAGTGAATGATGTCATGAGCATTAGTTTTGCAGTTGGGATACAATGACATGCATCAACCAAGTCAGTGAGCCTGACCTCTCGATCATGTTAGTTGCCTCCTATGACGAGCGTGGGTTGCTGAAGACCAATTCTAACTCATGGGTCTGTACATTATTACACTGAATTCTCTGTTGACATACAAATTACAATGTTAGAAGACCCCTGAATTTAAGAACTTATAGTTATCTTATTTTGAACAAAATCAGAGGACACCTCATATGAAATCCAAATCAAATCCCTGAATCTGCATCCAGATACCACCCTCAAGGTCACACACTGCACTGAAAGCCACATACAGCTCCAACATGAAGTCTTCATTAAAAACTACCAGTAGTTCAATCACGCCACTATCTGTTTGTACTCAAGAATGTGGTTCTTAATAAGGCTACAATCTGATCTCTCTGTGCTAGCAAAGCTAAGTTTTTAAACTGTCTGATTAAACAGCTTTTATTGAACAAAGTTTACAAATAGTACCAACAACATTCAATTCAATTGAGGATTGAAAAACCTGACAATGACTCTCTTCTTTAAGCAACCTTTACTAAGGTTCACCTTAAAGGTCACATGCAACGTAAAACACAACTTTACAGATTGTGATACCTTTCGGTATTGACTTACAGCAACAAATTATCAAAAATGCAAATTCAACTTATAAAGTAGAAAAATAAAACAATGAAAAATACCTCGCAAAATCGGAGTTCAAACGATTCACAAAGTTATTTCAACATAGCGCATGCACAGTGATTAGGTTTGCACAGCTTGAACCGCGAAGGCAACTTGTAAAAACACAGCAAGTGATGCGTGCAAGGATTATCGCTGTAGTCGAACTTGGAGAACAAAAGATGTTCCTTGTGATTACAAGCATCTTTGGTCTGCAGTAATAAAAATACACTGGCCCCAYACTTTTTCTTATATGTTTTCACATATTGCTTTTGGGGGGTTGGCAGATTTGCAATCCAAGTTTTCAAGAAAGTGTAGCATTAGAAATACTAAACTCTTTGTAAAAAATTGCTCAGCTTGAAAATTGAAATGTTTGAATATATGTCTATGGAAACATAGAAATATATGTTGATTGTGATAAGCAGTCTCTGTCACAGACAATACTCAATGTCTGTTTTATTGACACCTATGTGTCTGCCTACCTGTCTGCTAATGACAATATGCAATACWMTACTTCAGTCATTGACCACATGCAATTTGAACTTGAAACGTATCASGCTATACACCATATACAAAATACAAAATACTGTCTCTGTCACATTATGTAATTACACAGACAGGCAGGTGTGATACTTGTACACATGACATGTTATTATGTCTGTGGGTTGAAAACAAACTGCATCTGTTTTTCTCGGATGACTGGATCGGACGGAAACTGGTGCAAACTCAGATTGTCAGTTTCAAGTCCTGCTTTGTACCACGCTTCGTTTCCAGCCACGCAGTATTTCACCATCTCAGTATTTGTTGATTGGATCGAACGCAAATGCAGAAAAAATGAGCATGTATTTACAAAACCCAACATCTCTATATACACACATCGGTAAATGAACCAGCCAATTGAAAGGCTTCGTTACACTTGAGTGCACAGCACCCGCTCTGACTGGGTTCGGTCTCCCGGGTGCTTCGTTTCGAGGGAAGTAAACCCATGTATGAAATATTTCACTTTTGAATTGCGATTGTACGCTAATAAGTTTGTTTATTTGTTTTTTCATAATCAGCAATGTATATTATATGTCATGAATAAGTGATAATTGTGTTCTAATTATGTTTGTTTTTTTTGGTTGCATGTGACCTTTAACACTGCACTAAGATTACCACAGTGACTTACGATCACCTTAGTGCTTTGTGAAAGGATGCCCAGGTCTACAAGACTGCAAATGATAACAATATAGATTGGTTAATACATTACATCATATTATATTAGCCCAGTGGTTAAAGCGTTAGCTCGTCACGTCGAAGACCCTGGTACAATGTGTGAAACCCATTTCTGGTGTCCCTGCTGTGATATTGCGGGAATATTGCTAAAAGCAGCATAAAACTAAAAACTCAGTCACTCACAAATACATTACAAAATACATATAGTGCTCAAATAATCAAAATACCCTTTATTATAAAAAAGTTTCAACAAAAAGGTAAAAAAATGCACAGTTAATTTCAAATGATTCCGGTCATTTATTGTGGTTATGCGATGATTCGGCCACAAACCTGGCTACAGAATGAATTCCATAAATTGTCTTTAATTCGAAGTTCTCTGGCCACATATTATAATTTTAATCCATATGTTATTGTCTGGCTGGGCACAATGTGTTAAGTCCATTTCTGGTGTCCCCCGCNGTGATATTGCTGGAATATTGCTAAAAGCGGCGTAAAACTAAACTCAGTCAGTCAGTCAGTCATTGTCTGGCAGTATTTAAGGGTCAAACACTTTAATTGTGGTGTCCCACGTTACTTACTATATTTACATCATTCACAAAATGTAAGTGCACAATATATACTGAGAGAAACAAATAAAGGATAACAAGAAAATTTAAGTGTTTCTTTATTATTTTCTATTTTTCATCGCCACAGCGCTATTCAAAGCTGGTGATGAAAACTGGAAAATAATAAAGGAGCACTTGAATTTTCCTGTGACACTTTATTTGTTTCTTTCAGTATATTTTGTCTAATAAAAACATGTCAATCAGATTGCTGTCATGCTGTCCAGTCATGATCAAACTTGACAATCAAGCTGACAAAAACAGGTGGTACACCCCTGGTTCACACAGACATTAACCAGCATATAGTTCTGTATCATGTAATCCAGCCAATATCCCTGATGTAATCTACCAGATTTCACCGTTTCTCTACCCTGATGGACAGAAACTTCACTGAGATGAGTTTCAATTAAGACTGATACAATCACAACATCGGAGGGCCTACACTGACACGAGCTTCATCAATGATTCACTGATTCCTACGTGATCCCGAAGATAATGGTCTACAGCATCAATAAACCGATTCTAGACATGCTTTACATGGTTGCATGACATAAATTTCTCAGTGAAGAAACACAGAATAAATCATATCTTCCAATGATACTACATGCAAGTACTTACACACAGTGTATGAAATTACCATGTTTCTCTGGTCCTAGTGTGAGTGAGTGAGGTTTAGTTTTGCGCCACTTTTAGCAATATTCCAGCAAAATCATTGCGGGAACACCAGAAAAAGGCTTCGCACACTGTACCCATATGGGGAATCAAACCTTTGTCTTTGATGTGACAAGCGAACGCTTTAACCACTAGGCTAGCCCACCAACCCTCTCTGGTCCTTGAGGTTTGCTGCCAAAGAATTTGAATCAAGGGACCCCCCTAAACATACCTTATATTGAATTGTTAACATTGGGGTAATTAAAAGTATCTTTCCAATTTCATATTTAATTTGAGAAACTATTTATAGATACATGATTTTCTTCTCATCCTGACCCGTGAAGATCCGGGATAGAATGGGTCTTCAGCAACCCATGTGCTTGCCATAAAAAGCGACTATCTTGTCGTAAGAGG
>VKKT01004439.1:48481-58591 GCA_008038995.1 Haliotis laevigata | reverse complement strand
AATTCAGTAAAGCATGTCTCTGATTTTCAAACACACTAGGTTTATCTCCTAAATATGATGTACCGTTGAGATTGACATCGTATGATTGAGGGAAAAACAAAGCGCCTTTGAGCAGCTGAGCTGGATATTGGTGCTACACAAATATTATATAATAATTATAACATATAACAAATTGAAAGACACTCATTTTTTGTGCAATACTCCGATTAAGATATTTTATGATATGTATGAATCATTATCTATTCAATAACATGCTCTTTTTTTCTCTTTTAGTGTTGACTTATTGAAAATTTCCTTTTACATCAATGATAATTTTTCACATATAGCATGAGCTGTCATAATCAGGAAGCTAGGGCTGACTATCAAAATAGATCATAGAGATTGATATTTGTTAACGAGATATCGATCAATTATCTATAAATATTGCAGGAGTAACTTTGAGCAATAATGCCAATAAATGTCTGAAAGAAATACATATATTTCACACCACTGGTGAGCGATGACGTGTTTATGCATGGGTACTAACAAAACAGCATCCTGAACATAATTTAGAAGCAGCCCATGATTAAAAGCCTAACTTTGTGTATTGTTTCAGTAAATTAAAATTGTATTCTATCACAAAAGTTTTTGGACGGTATTATCAATGACACTATTTTCTTACAGATAATCTTTAAGAATTTTTAATATTGAAGATATTTCTTGATCAATCTTTTTTAGCCAGCCCTACAGGAAGTTGTCCTAAAGATAATTGTCAATCAAAATCACTGCATAGTGTAATGCTACAATATTGCTGCAACATTCCAGTTATATGATGGTAACTTGTAAATAATACATTCTGGCCAGACAATACAGTGATTTATATTATGGGCAATGACAAAGAAAGGATGACATGGAATCAACGACCAACCAAGTCAACTGTTATGAGTTGCTTGTGTATATTGTTTAATGTTGTTTAACGCTGCACTCAGCAATATTCGTGCAATATGACGACAGTCTGTAAATAATCAGGTCTGGACCAGACAATCCAGTGACCAACAGAATGAGCATCAACCTACACAATGGGGATACGATGACATGTGTAAACCTAGTTAGTTACCTCTTACAACAAGCATGGGTTACTGAAGACTAATTCTAACCCGGATCTTCATGGGTCGAGTTGCTTGTGATCACTCATAACCCTAAACACCTGTGGGAAACCAGAGAAGAAACATCAACTCTAAAATGATATATTCACATATTATCATTTATCCATAGAAAAATCATTCTTACCAAGTCAAATTCATATTCTGTGTCTTGTCGTGTTGGAAACATCTTCCGTACTGGGGACTGTAACTGATAATCTTGATACAGACTCACAGCTTCCAAGACAAGATGCAACGTCACTCCATTAGATGAAATCTAGTTTGCACTGGTACTCATATGAGTAAGAATTGTTTTTGGAAAATACTGTGGTGGATATGGTCCTGTAGGTTTATCTTCATCAAACATCAATATCAGGAATCTAGAAAAGTGACATATGAAATATTGTCACACGTTATTTGAAAGGGTAGAAACAATGAGTTTCATAACTCTTTGACAATATTAGCACACTTGTAGTTGAAAAATTTTCAGTATTGACTTGTATGAGACATCACACTATTCCACTGTTGAGGGCATTATGACATCATGTATTGTCCAGGATGTCAAAAATTGATGACATCTGATATCTTCTGTGAACAATGGCTGACTAAAGTGAAGTTTATTTAGGGTTCACAATTCATTTGTCTTCCATTTGCTCCCTAAAAATAACAATATATATTGTATGCAATATTCTACTCAGAACTCAGGCTTACATATGATGTGCCCTCTTATGACTGCTTTAAGATAATTACAAAAGACTTAAGGCACTTCATTCTCTTGGCACAGTGTGTCTGCAAATACTCTAATTATTAGACTTTCTATTGTACTGGTAGTAGGTATACATTTAACTAAAAGTGATAAAATAACCACAGCTGGTTCAATTCCCAAATTCCCTTCCTGCTGCGCAAACATTTTGTGTCTTCTAGACACAAAACGCTTTACTTATACGGAGAGATTTTATTATCTGAGCTTACTATACTGAAAGAAAGTTTGCTTACTGATTATTGGCTTAGTCACACACCAATATTTGATGCATGAAACTTCAATTGCGAGTACTCCTTTGCTACACTTAGTACATCATCAACATTGTGTATTTATGAACAAAGACTATCAATTTAAGAATGCGTGATTCCCTACATTCAAAAACAAACAGGTGCCTACTGCAAGGATCGTACAATATAGACCCTATGAGATAACCTAAAAGGACTTGATGTGTTTCAGAAACATAGGTGAAACTCATACAACAGTTTTTGTGTCATTAACATAATCTATTCGACTTATAATAGCACGGAACAAACAGCATCTTATTTGTAGTGTGTCGATCTGCAGATATTCAGGAAGACAATATCATATTGTCTTCGTGAGGTTTCACTGAAAATTTAAATAATTTTTTCGTATGCTAAAACTACAGATCGATATTGACAATGATTGTGTTCGAAGCAAAAGCAGTTATTCTTGCTATACTGTGTGTTTTGATTGCATGCTTGCACGAACGTGGTCTTCTCGTGTCAGTTTCGTGACAGATCGGCCACTATAGTTTCCATTACCCAACTCCATAACCGAACAACATCAAAAGACGCCATGCGACATTCACATAACAAAATAGTTCGCAGATAGTGGTGATAACCTGTACATACACAGTTGATAAACATTTTAAAAATGAAATGACAATAGTATCAATTTGTGTTGAATATGACCATGCTAGATATTAAGATGTTTTCTAAAACATATTAATTTCAATGAAACTAAAATCCCTACGCACGTTGCCATCTAATGTCGCACTCACATAAAGAAAATACTCAATACCAAAATATAATCTTGAATATAAATGAATAATTGTGTGTTGGATTTATAATTCGACACATATCTGAATTTGGACTCTAGCCGAAACTATTTGGTGTATCACATTATTCACTGCGTAGCTTCACCCGATCTCTTTCCACCATATCGGCCATATTGGCAAGGTGCTCAGAATGGTGTGTGAAATTATTCCTTTATTTATGGAGTCTGTGGGAAAACAATAGATAAATATTATATTTAATGACATTGTGAATTGTATTTAAATGCGATTATGTAGAGATTATATTCTGATGCTTCGTATTAATGAAGGAATGATCTCGGTAAACGTGTTGTGTACACGAAAACTAGAACACTATTACAACAAACTTGCATTAGTTATGTTTTCAGGCTCTGTTTGGCAAGTTTAGTGACATACAAGTATTGTAACGTTGTTGTTTATGGTATTTATCCAGATGAACAGTGTCGATATTATACATGTCTAGAATACTTGATGTTAATACCCAATGCGCTGATTTGTAACGAGTAATTTGCAGCTCACGAAGATATTTCTGCGGTCATAAATGTAACAAATGGTGAGATTTAACCAAAATTTGTAATTTTGCAAGTTATGTCTGTACCAGTACATAAGCACTGACTTGTCAACACAAGAATATAAACCACTGACTCATCAACACAGAAATATAACTATTGTTTAGTCATTCACACATGTAGTTTGTCATGAAGTCATGCAAACATAATGTAAGGCAACAGACTTGGGCTTAGTTCCATTATATTATCACCACATTGCTTTGCTTTGGCAGCGAACCTGTATAAATATGAGGAAAGACTTCTGCCTGTATTCCCCCTTAAATTTCATTCTAGTCAAATCATATCACCTGGATATATATTCCTCATCCGATAAGGATGAGTTTTAACATGTTTCTTTAATTGTATTGGAGCATACTGAAAGACATATCCAACTTCTACAAATGCCTCTCAAAGAAATTGTTCCCAAGTTCCCAAATGATGCCACGTTTTGGGAGCTACCCCCTTTGTAACAGTGGACCCCTTGCAGAACTTACACACATTATGGTCTCAAAATATATCAATTATGTCATTGTATGCTATAATTTTAACTCAAATGCACTTGTCACTCACCACACTTTTAATTGGGAACTTGCGTGTAACCATAGCCTAGTTGGAGGTTTCGTTGACATTTATAACAACTCACCATAATGCGCCAATGTGAATTGCCGCTTGGGTGGAAAAAAACATGGTTTTTCTGCGCTTTGAGGGCGATTTTATTATGCCGATCGGGGTGTTAGTTCCCAAACGGGCTCAAGTACCCGTTTGGGGGTTGTACCGAACATGTTCAAGGCATTTTATAGTTGAACTGGTCTTGGCACTTTCCAATAAAACCCTTTGACCATTGCAATTGCATATCTTGTATGCTGAATTAATTGCTTTTGAAAAAGTTATGTTTTGCATCTAAAACTAAGGACCTTGCCATGTTACCTTGTTATTGGGTGACAGAAGTTGCCATATTCTAATGAATCAAATTTGTTATGTTTACAGGGAGCCCACAAGAGTTTCCGGATTAAGATGAAGCTTGCCAAGAAAATGAAACAGAATAGGCCAATCCCCCAGTGGGTCAGAATGAAGACTGGCAACACAATAAGGTAAATTAAAGTCATACTTGTAGCGTCAGACACCTGCAACCTGTTCTTGTATTTAGGATATCAGGCTAAGTTCTGAGAAAGTAAGAGATGTTGTAGAAACAGTTTGAGAATATTTTAAACAAGTTGTGTTGTGATCTTTCAAAACAGTGTCGGTGCACAACGTTCACCTGTTTGTAAGTTTGAGGCAGTGATGTTCTTTGGATGTTGGTTTTCTAGAAATGTCTATAGAATGGAGATGGTAGAAACTATGCAGTACATCCAGCTTGCTAGTCTTTCATGTTCTTTGATTTTCTTTTCTGTATTAAGCTTTCAGTAATCAAGATAATTAGGAAGATTAGTGTTCATAAGCATTGAATATGGATTGTAGAAGGATGTAGGAACACACACACACNNNNACACACACACACGCTTGTGTTGTGTTGATGTTTGTGAGGGGCAGTATACTGAAACTTAAGGGAAAGTCAGTTTGAAGAATACTATTTTCACAGAATTTCTGTGAAATACCACATGCTGCTAAAGGAAGATACAATGCTGTTATTCATTGTTGTTTTATTCAAATGTTCAAGTCCATAGATATTCCTGCTGTATAGATATAGCATAAAGCGAGGCATTTAACTTTATTTCAGGTACAATGCCAAGAGGCGTCATTGGAGACGTACCAAGCTGAAGATGTAAATGCCTGTCACTTGTGACACATTGACTCTATTGTTGTCGTCAAGGGCTGGAAGTTGTTCACATGTCCCCTTTACTGGATTCTTTTGGCAACATCATGGATATTCATGTATTGAGGGATTCAGTTTTCATCAACTTAGGATTGTGTGAATAAAAATGCTTCTAGTCTAGAGAGTGTTATTTTATTGTGACAACTTGATCAATTGGTGATAAGCAACAAATGCTGCTTTACTTTCAAATGAGAGAAACGGTAAAAGAATGATCACACATGTTCTTGAGGATATCCATGTCATTACAAAAGACATTAGAAGATGTTTTTTGTTACCCTGCCAGGTGGAGTTCTTCACCATTACTGCCTAAGATAGGCCTGGTCATTATACTGGTTACAGTTGGGTGTTGGTTTGAGTGGGCTGGCATATAAAACCAACATTAGGCATGACAAGTACATGCATCCACACTTGTTCATGGACGTTATTCGGGTACCAAAATCTTGAAAGAGATGCTTAACTCAATTTCACATTCTCATGTTAAGGTGAATTATGTCAAAATGAATGACTTGTGGATTTGTTATAGCTATCAATAAATGCTCTATTTAATGTGAACACAGTTAAACTTTGATAATATTAAAAAGAATACTTTGCTCAATTATTAATGCTCTTTGCAGTGTCCAAAATGAAACTCTCCACTTGTCCAACTTTTAATTATCAATTTGAATCTTCACTGGTTGGTTAATGCTGGTCAGCTTTCGGAAAGCAAGGTTCCAGATAATGAAAGACAAACATAAATACAATAAATAAAGCACTTTATTGATCATTTGTAGAAACACGGAGGAATATCTTCAAGCTGCTTCAAAATTTGACCATGCTTTCACATTAATAAATATAGTTGAGAATCAGTTAACAAATTGATGCGATTGTTATATACGATTAGTTTCGAACAAACTGGAGGACCGGTCATAATTAAGCAATGTTCAGAAAAAGATATAATCCAAACTTCCTCCCGTTCAAGTATACACAAACACCATCATGAAGAATTGCCTGTAGTGAAATGTAACCATCGTAGACATGCCTTCAATGGTTTAATATTATTAGACCCCCAATTTTCAAACACCTGCACCATCACCAATGCTCAAACCCTCTAAATTGTATGTTGGCCTTCTGTGTTTATAAAACACTTCCTGCACAAGAGAAAAGTATCCCCAGATGAACAAAGAAAATATGCTTAAGCACTGTTTCTCTGACTTTAATCTGAAGAAGTGAGCAAATGGTGTTCATGTTCAGCATCAAAGTATGTCTCCAACGACAAATTTGTGGACTGGGTGGCATTGTTCCTTGACCGTGTGCAATGTTCATATCAGTCACATGATAGTTCTTGTCCAGATTCGGTTATTTACAAAGCACTGTCAAATAGCTGGAACATTGCTACTTGAGGAAAGTGTATGAGTGACATCCCATTAGACACTCGAATGATATTGTTCAGTAAGTCCTCATGTCACATCTGCAATGTTGAACACAGGAAGTAAAACTTAGTCTTTTTTCTAGGGTAAAGTTGCCATTAGAACAGAAAACCCCTTTGGAAAGGATTTTATTGCTGCTTTAAGACAAACACAAACTGTTGACATCTATAGGTGTCAGCATGGAAAATAGTCTTTTTGGTAAATGGTTTGTAACACCGATTTCACTGAACCACAGTTTTTCTCAGGGTTGACAATGGTGGACAGGCAACCATTATTTCAAAGCAAAAGGATTTTTGTGAGGATTCTGGGATAGAATTGGTCCTGTATAACCTGTGCTTGTAGCAAATGATTCAAATTGACATTGTCTGGTCAGACTCCATGCCATGCCATGCCCCAGTCAGATGAGTTGTTCCACGTAGTTGCATCACACATTCTAAGTTTTCATTAAAAGTGTGTATTTCTAAAATGTTTGGACGTGTCACAGTTGATGTCCAGATTTCCGAATATGGTCCAGGTCTAAGGTCCCTATGAACCCACCCTTTATGTACCAGTTTTCCTGCTTCATACTGTAACACCACATAGCTGAATATAGCTGACAGTTAGGTAAATCAACACTTAGGGCCCTTCAAATGTCAAGTTTGGTTATGACCAAGTTCAAGTTCAACCACAAATCCAGAACATGAGGTTTACTCCCTACTTCCAGTAATATTGTTATCTTGAAGTATTTTCCCCATCTTGCTTTAACAAACAAAACAAAACACTTGTACATATCTACAAATAGATATATTATTCATCCATGGTTGAAGTATAACCCTTTGCTGCAAAGGTCACAAATATTCAAGGGCTGGCCTCTTATTTATGCACTTTAACTAACCCCCACAAATATAAGCTTCCATCTATCTTATAAAAGTATGCAACACGCTATAGCCAACACAATTTATGGAATATATTTTCACACAAAAATCCTTAACCTACATATATCTGTGAAAGAACCCTCATTTTCCCTTTAAGTTTCATGGACTGAAAGTAAAGCTGATGGAACACCTCAATCTATTCAACTTCAGAGTAAATAGAACTGTACAACCCTTTATAAATCATAAATACCTGTTCTAATGGATGAGCATGATCAATAAATATTTCTAACAGCACCATATTGTGTAAATCACATAGTCCCATCCAATCCACAACCCAACCCAGTAACCATTGTAACATCACTGTTTTATCTAAACCTAGAACACAGCTATCCATCCTGTCAGATCAATACATCCACTGCATTCCTTCAACTCCAGTCGCCTTATTGGCAATATCTCCAGGGCTGGTATTTCAGTCAACTTACACAAACCTATCAATCCAAGAATGGACAACTCAATACCAACATCCATGTACATAGTGTTTACCCAACGGACCACTGTCAATATTAGCACATGATTCCACCTTATGCCAGTTAAACACTACTGGATACTGCATTTACCATCTGGAAACTATTCTCACTAACGAAATTTCTATTTTGTTGAAAAAAGGACTACATGTTCATAGATACATTTTCAACAATATGATGAATAAATTCATCAGTATCAGTGTATACATGTCATAAGAGAAAAAAAACATGCACATGTCAAAACAAATAATTAATGACTCGACCATACAGAACTCTAAAAGTTACTGTTAAAAGGAGGTAGTATAATGCTTAACTCTAAATGTGTATTTTTGAGACTCAATCAACATTACTGATATCATCACTTATCAGTGAATTAGTCAACCCTTCACACCTGCAATAGTAATTATACACAACAGTATTAGAGGAGTGACATGTATGTGTATTCACACTAGATTTGAACAAAACACAGAAAACTAGACACATATATGTAAATACCACATACAAATGTACCTTACCCTCTAACCCAAATAAACGCATGATTAATATCAAGGATGTCAGTTTTTATCAAATTGTGATCTGTTTGGTTTTTTTTTCACAAAATATTACTTTGCATTCTGAACACAATAAATCAACAAAGAGAAATGATTACCTTGAGCAACTGTGTGATAAGAATGATATTGAAAACACCAACATACGCCATAAACAACAGAAGCATCAATATATACAAGTCGGGATAACAGTACACAATGTCAGTTAAATCAGACAGAAAAGGATTATTTGATTAAAATGTTACCACCCCAATGTCACTCAAAAAAGACCAAACTATCGTTATCTTTCTGCATGTACTTCACAAATGTTTACACCCTGAAAATGTACGTGAGATGGAATACATGGCTGACTTGAGTATTCACACCTTTGCATGCTTTTGTTGCTTGTCATGTGACACATGTGGTCACGTGACTTGATCCAAGATGTCCGACAGTGAAAACGGTTATAACAAACTACAATTAATGGTCCCTTTGAGTTTCTTATAGCCGTAGTTTACTGTACTCCATTTCAACATCTAAAACAAAATCTGACAAAGAAACAAAAAATGGAAATAAATGAAGGCACCAATATAGCACAACAACTTATAAACAGTAGTCACAATCAGCAAAATAACAAACATGAACATATTTTAAAAGGCTAATGCAGCAAAAAGTAATATTCATTCACTAAGCCAACCCCAACCTTCTAATGATTCACTCTTGTTACCAGTTCCAATAACTGTTAACACAAACTCACAAGAATCAATATTTGTCATGCAAGCAGGTTTTGATATTCCTTATTTTGTTTTACATTAAACAAGTAACATTTTCAAATTTTCCTTCAATGAGAAAAACATTACAAAATGAAATGTTGGTGAAAAACAAATACTAAAGTCTGGTGTCTACCTTTTCAATGTTCCACCTTATCATCATGTCATTTGAAACATATTTTGATCTTGAACTGATAATGTGGATCTGATGATGAATAGGTGTACACACATGCATAAACATGTGCATAAACAGGTGCATATTTCCATCACAACATGTCAACCTTCCATTTGTACAAATAGAGATAGAATTACCACAAGTTTCACAATTTCCAGCAGGAATGGTGACACTTCCTTTGAATATACATTGTTCAGTTGATGATGTCAAGTTAATACATAAATTGGCATTCATTCATGCATTTTTGTAAAGCTGCTAAAACTGAAAAAGATGAGCCAAATCAAGAGGTTTGCCATTAAAGTGATTCTGCAATGCCTTGAACATGATTATACAGTATTGGTACAGGAGAAATTATTACTTTAGTGTATGTCGGGGTGGGGATTTTTAAAATCAAGAATCTGATTATATTTCCATTTGTTCAGCAAAGATAAGGGATGCGAGTAATTTTGAAACAAGACTCCCCAAATCAGCAGGATGCACACAGGAATGAGTGAGTTTAATACCATTTAGAACAGTATTTCAGTTATATAATGTCACGAAAGCTTGATGAGGGAG
>VKKT01004434.1:57351-72806 GCA_008038995.1 Haliotis laevigata | reverse complement strand
ATCATTTCATTGTGATCAGAAAATGATCTGATGTGATTGTGTGATGTGATATATGATAAATAAATTATCATTTCATTGTGATCAGAAAATTACAAGTAAATCTTTTTGTCCTTCAACTACTTCAACTAGAAGAGTCCACGTTTTAGATCATGGGGGTGACACTAGTTTATCAGTGCGTAATCAACAGCCAACAGACCATGAAATGTTGTTTTAAGACTGTAGGCGAATTGGGATGTAGGCGAATAGAGAACAACCCCATACGGCCACTAGTCATACAGACCGGACCGGATTAATTAAAACAAGAGTCATGCTCCCTATGATACAATAGACTCGTACGTTTTTCTTGTGAGATCCAGCTGACAGTCAAACATATAGGCCATGAGTCAGGAGATGAAAATTCACATATTGGCACCACTCAGAGGGACCAAAAGTTTTAGTGTTTTTTATATTTTATATTATGTCTCTATATAGCAAAAAACTATAATGGACATCTCAATTTGGTAGCTCAAACTGAGAATGAGGCTAAATCCAAGATGGCCGCCAAAAAAACCAAACATTTTCAGAACATGTCAATTCCAAGCTTTTATCATTGGAAACGTTCAGCAAATAGGTTAGAAATGTTAAAAAGGAGGTAAAATGGTGCTAATGTGATTAAAAATATTTAATCAATATCAAGTTTTGTTTAATTGAGACCTTTGAATAATATTTTTTCCTGATTTTAGAGTCGAAATTGTAAGCTCAAAGAACTCATCATTTCATTTATTCCGAAGAAAGCTCTTTAACTTCAAATTGTGAGAGCACCTTCAACTTCCTTTGATTGGTTTGTGATAGTCACTGTTCCGAATCATAAACGTCAGCTTCATCATCAGTGTCACTCTTTGGCATGCCATGGTCCTCGCAGACCATGTTGACACAAGTCTGGTTCCGACATGTCACAATGCATTTCATATCCATTGGTAAGGCATTGACAACTTGGCAGTTTGCAGACTGTTATGTACTTGCAAGAAATGAACTCAAGATCAGCTTTTTGAACAAGAGGTCCTGTCATAAAGTAAATCTCTATCTGATCATTTTGTTCCACCCATCCACGACCATCTGTTGCCCGTGAAGTTGGATATTCAGCTTCCAGACAGTTTTTCCATATTGTAGCTTGATAGTTTGCTCTCAGGATGTGCATAGATAGACAACCAAAGCAGGGTGGCAATTGTCCTGATTCAATTGCCCCTTTTCTCACCTTAAATAGGTGGTAGCGCAATTGATTGACATCGCTTATTTAAGAACTTGAGGCATGCAGGTGGCATGTGAATGCTTGAAGCTATTTAGTCATACCTGGTGGCACAGTCCACTCATTCACAACAGTCTCATGCCATCTGCTGTGAGTAGGTCCTCTATTAATGCGGAAGATAAAAGCAAAAGTCTTAGCCAGCTGAGAAGACTCAATGAGATTGAGGCACCTGACTTTAATCAATACGTCTACTCTGCATACCGATTGTTTTGTATATGCTCTTAAAAAAGCGGGAAAGGAATATAATTCCATTGCAGATTCGAATTAAACTATTATGCAGATTTAAGGAAATATTCTATTTAAGCTTACATCCAAACACTGTTAGGTATTTAACTACATTGTATTTTACGATTTTCATGTCATAAACCAACAATTGAAACTGGGTGTTATGAAAATATTGATAGAGAGAAAAGACATTGTATCGACTGTACAAAAAAAAATGTCAACGTAATTGAAGATGCATATCATTTCTTTATAATTTTAAACAACGATTAAACCCTGTTTTGGAAGACAGAGATACCGCATTTAATGATATAAGCGAGTAGCATGCATCACTTCACTAGTCGTATATAGATAATTATTTCAAACTGAAACCTTGTTTTCTGTTACCTGAACTGTGCTACTAAACAATAGCATCACTGTTACACCATCGATAGCTACATATTAGAGGTGCTTAATTAAGTACCATGTGTATATTTGTACTACCACATCCTGTAATGCCATAGTGATATCTTTGCATTGATTTGTGAAGTTAGTCAATTGTTGAATATATCTGCTGTTATTACAAGTTCCATCTATATGATAATACACAAACTATCAAAATATTACAATAATGGCCAACTATATGGTACAATGGATCGAATGCCGACATTGTAGAACAGTGTTATCTTAGTGTCTGTTTTAATCATACATAAGAGGTGTTCTTACCTCAGTGACCTCACATTTATAAACTGATGGGAAAGAGAGGAACCCGTCACGATCAGTTTACTAGGAAGTCCAAGTTCATGTTGCATACAATTAGGAACACTACGGTACGGGTGTTCTGGTGTAGAAGTGTGAATAAACATCAGGCAGGTATTTCAACATGTAAACAAGTGTATGGACTTTGCAAAAATATTTCCCCCCTTAAACATGTGAACGTAAGTACAAACAACATAAAATAGAACTATCTTTGTCGTCGATAGTATAAGATAGTATAAGATATTATGAGTGAAATTCCAGATATAGCTTATGACTTCAGTACGTGAATGCACCTAATTAGGATCTAGTCAGTACTAAGTATTTGAACGCGGTTAGCAACAGAAATGAACTGACGGATAGACAGACTCTCAGACAGAACAAACATGACATTTAAGAAGACGTTGCTATTTCAATGTAAAGACTTAAGACAGTCTAGGGAACCACCAAACCCATCACATCGACAAAGTGAGGATATGCTGGACGTAGTAGCTGGCTTGTAGTAAGGCTTCTAGTGAGTACTGTATATAAACCCTTGAAAAAAAGAAAAGCACAGGCCAAAATTATGGAAATTTATTAAACATAATTAAGTTTTCTTGACGCAAATAGCTGCATATGCAGTGCGCATGCCGAGCGTATTTCTGACGCACCCAACATATGCCGACCGCATGCCTGACGTACTTCCGACGAATATCAAGCGTATCATAGTCCGAGCGTATTCCCGTATGCATATGCGTATATATGCATATGTATATTAAAAAGGCGTCTGTTTCCCGTTGTTTTCGTAACCAGTGTAGATTCCAAAGCGTGACCATTAAACGTTTGTCATCATGGGCCGCCCGAGCCATCATATTAATTCCAAAACTCGAGTGTACCCTGGATGTTCGGCAAGTATGTTATCTGTACGCTCTCTGTGCGTTTGTCATAAGTTACAAATAAGTACAATGTGCTACTGATGCGTGCAATACGTCGGCTATGAGTTCCTTCCGCATGCGTTGTATCTTCGCTGCAGGTACGCTATGCATACGTCCAATATACGTAGCTAATAGCTCGTGCCGGGAGATCAGCGTATTGCCGCGTATGAACCGCGTATCCCCACGAACACACAGCAGACCGCGCTCAACCGATGCACTGCGTATTTATAAATTATGACCTGCGTAACTATGGTGGCTGATTAGGGCCATCGCTTTCTCGACTTAAAATTCGGAGGCGAGAAAGAGAGAAAGCGATATCACGATCAGCCACCATACGTCACAGCGTACGCAGCATAGTTTTCTGCATGCCCAAAACTACCAAGCGTACAGGGCCGTACTGTGTGCATGCCGGCATACATAAAACGATTGAGACGCATATAAGTGCGGATTGTGCCTACGACTGCGTATGAAAGAAATGTCAGCCGTGTCAGGACAGGTCCAGCATTTGGTCGATATGCTCGAATTCTCACTTCTCTCAGACTATTTCTGATGGTTTGGTCGGACATTCCTCGGTGACCAGACACCTGTCCTGCAGTGTCCGCAACTGTAGCAAATCGGTGACTGGGACTCCCCTGCTTCCAAACGTCCAATGGCGTTATTTCGGTCAGTAGCATTCAATCTTGGCATTTTTTATCTTCGTTTACGTTCTTAAGTTCGTAATGAAACGATGAATTTGGTTCGGCCTTTTATAGCCGATGTCTATGCTCAGGTTTCCGACACAATGCAAGTGCAATACGTGGGAAACTGTTTCTGCATGCATTTTTCATGTATCGTTTTCATTTTTTATGACAAACGTTTACAATACATAATAACCGAGCCAGCTCTCGTGATCACGTGACTTACTGTGCGTCATTGTTGTATTCCGCGCTTTTTAACGCTTTATGACCACATTATTTTCGTGTGGATCGCCAAGACCATGTTCAAACAGCCAACATGCCATTGTCAAGAAACTAAACTGAGTTACCTTGCTCACAATTACTACCAATAACGTTGGTCTCAAATTTCTGATATTGTTGTAAATCGTTTGTTTAAATACTTTGACTTGCGTACTTACCTAATCCTATTCGGGACATAAGGCTGCAACAAACTCTTTCTATTTGTTCCTGTCTTGTGTGAGGGTTTGTGCCTCTCCAAACTCTCCCACCTCGTTTAACTCAGAAGTTACTGTCCTTCTCCAGGTTGTTGAGTCTGGGCTCATTCTGAAGATGTGCCCAAGCCATATGTACCTCCTTGCCTTTATTTCAAGTGATGTGAATTTGGTTCTTGTTTACTTGTAGAGGTCAGCGTTCGAGATTTTGTTTGGCCAGAAGATGTTGCAGATCTTCCACAGGCAGCTGTTGTGGAAGGCACCGATCTTGTTCATGTCTGACACTATCACTCTCCAGCACTCTGGACTATACAGAAGTACAGACTTTACTTTGCTGATGCAGAACTTCAGCTTGTTCTTGAGGCTGTAGTTCTTGCTCTTCCATATAGGGCGGAATCTGCTGGAGGTATCTCTTGCCTTGCTCAACCGGGCCTTAATATCTTGTTGGGACCATTGTCGTTGCTAATGACACTGCCAAGGTAAGTGAAGTCTTGGACCTACTTCAGTGTCTACTGGATACCACGAGGATGGTCTGGGTTGGTTTAGCGCATTACCCAATCAATGACTGTGATGAAGAGTATGGGTGAGAGGATGCATCCTTGGCGACTACTGACTTGACCTGGAATGATTCAGAAAGGAAATTGTTATGAATGATGTTGCATTCAAAGTGCAAACATCTCTCTGAGGCACACTATCTTCTTTGGGATGCCATATGATCTCAAGATCTTCCAGACACGGTGGACACTGTCAAACGCCTTCTTGAAGTCAATGCAATTGATACACGAGTAAGCATTCCACTCAAGACTTTGTTCAATGATGTAACACAGTGTGAAGATCTGGTCACTGCAGCCCTTGCCCTTTCGAAATCCAGCTTGTTCATGTCGGAGTCGCTTGTCAATTGCACCATCTATCCTCTTTAGGAGGATTCTACAAAATATCTTTCTGGGTACTGACAGCAGTGTTATTCCTCGCCAGTTGTCACATATGCTGAGGTCTCTGTTCTTTGGCAGCTTGACGATGAGACCTTTACTCCAGTCGGATGGTATGATGGGTTCTCCCCGATCTTGTAGAAGAGGTTTGTGAAGATTCTTGTGGCTGTTTGTAGGTCCGTCTTTATCAGTTCCGCTTGAAGAGAATCAATGTCCGCCAATGCTCTGATGGCTGCCTCCTCTTCCAGCATTGTAGGTGATCATCATGTGGCTATAGGTTGATTGGGTTTTCAGGCTCTGGTCTATGTAGCACCTCTGCAAAGTGTTGAACCAAACTCTCCGCCTGTTCCATCTCGGTTGGAAGTACCTTCTTTTTTTGTCTTTGATAGGGGCTGTTGATGTTATGTTGGGATTTCCACATAAAGTGTTGGTGATCTTGTACATCCTGCTAATCTCTCCTTTGGATGCTGCTTTCTCTTCCTCTGCAGCGAGGTCTCCCACATAGCATCTCTTTTCTGGCATTCTTCTTAACCTGTTTGTCTTTAACCTTGTATTCCGCTTGTACTCTTGGTTGAACCTGCCCGGGGCTTGACTCCTGTCGGCATATCCTTTAGGATCCTTGAGATACACAAGCCATCCCACCACGACAGCACGCGGAAAAGTAAATACTTTGAGGAATTACTAAATTGTAAATACAAACTGTTACTCTCAAACTTCGACACACGATTATATACCGATAAAGATTCTCATTTCAATAACTGTTGTGTGGATGTTTCGTTCTGGAGGGGGTTGTTGTCTTGTGATATTTCTTATGAAAAAGTGTTAAAGTGTATGGATGATTTACAATGGAACAAGGCAGTGGATGAAGACGGCGTCCCTCCCGATTTTTCTAAATCCTGCTTTCTTAGTTCCTTATTAGAGAGACCTATAAAGTTCATAGATTCCATACAGTATTGAACATAGATATGATCTGTTCTTTGTTTCAATCCAGTAAGTTAAGTGAATCTTCCAACCGCAGAGGATGTCTCTGCTAGATATTTTGGGTATACCATTTAAAACCATTTAAGAAATTCGTTTATGTTCTTGCGTATGTTACTTAGTGAAGCATAAACCGGGTTTAGACCCTGCTATTCTATAATTGATGATATTTACGATACAAGCGCTGTAAGCCCAACGGTAGATTTGACTGCGCCTTTAAAAACCTTAAGAAGGCATTCGATTTTGTAAGACTTTTATATGTTACATACTAAAAGGTGTCGTGGAAAAATTAAAGATATTTTATAGAGCATGTATGGGTCAGTTGCTGCATATGTGAAAACTAACCGTGGTAACTTCTTTGAGGGGCATTTATAAGTTGGTGTGCGACAAGCATGATACCTTCTATATTCGTTCTTAATGTACGTGTTTATTTATGAGTAATGAAGTTATGGGATATTTGCTTTTGCTTCTATTTGCAGGGTTATGTTATTTTACGCAATTAAAGGTCTTTAAAGAACCGGAACGCTCGCCAGCCGTGTTAACACCTAGGGGCCAGAGCATATGTTAGACCTGTCGGCCCGATACCGCGGAAATATCAAACTATAGTGAACCGAAACCGCGAAAGAAAGCCCATTGCATATATCCGTTAGGTTGGGACCTAGTTTCCTGTTTGCTACCTAGCCGGACTCAGAGTACGTACGAGAGGATGTTGGGATATATCCAAGAGACAACCCCCAAACTTAAGTGTTTCAGCTCGACATGGAACCGCTCACAATGCTGTAGCTGTTGGTTTTCCTCCAACCGCAACAACACGTGGATGTTCTTATTCCATTACACGCAATGCAGCTGGCGCCGTGTACAGAAGGAAGGCCTCGTAACGGACTACTCTACAGACGAGGAAGTGAAGAAGATTGTGAGAAGAGCTGTTGTACATCCTTTCGTGCTACTGGACGAGGTGGAGGATGTCTGGGCGGATAGGGTCCCGAACAGTCTCCAAGGTCCGAAGGTTACCAAGTTCATGGACTGTATCACCACCACTTGGATTGGACCAAACACATGTGAAATCATTTTGGGAATACTGGCCACCGGACAAATAATAATCTCCATGGATGGCACAACCACGTGAACAAACAACCACATCAATCCCTCCTCTATGGAAGCCCATTAGTGCCAAGATCTAATACAAAACAATCATCTACGTCGATGATATTTACAGTTATAATTCCGAAGATGATAATGATAATCTTAGGAAAGGTACCATCTACTGTTGAACTGTGGTAGCCATATTTTCTCAGGTGCTCGACAATAAGTCAATAAGTGTTAATTACGCACATGTTCTGTCAGTCACGTGGCTATATTCTGTCAATTTAGGTGTAATCATGTTGTCTGGGAATTCCATGGCTGAAGCCAACTGTAATGTAGCGTTTGTTGTTTAACGCCGCATTCAGCAATATTGCAGCTATACGACGGTGATCTGGATCTGACAATCCAGTGATTGATGTTATGAGCATCGATCTACGCAATTAAGATTCGATTCATCAACCAGGGACTTTTACCATCTGATACCAATGGTCGCCTCTTACGACAAGCATGGCTTGCTGAAGATCAATTCTAATCCGGATCGTCACGTAATGTGGTGATACTATATGCAATAATATATTGTCACAACTTCATAAGATGTGTATTACACGCACGCAGACACATGCGTTTTTCCGGCACACACGCACGCACACATACATGCAGTAACATACAGATAGCATATACACTGCAGTACATATTCACCAACACGATTCATGCAACCCTGATAACTATTTTATAATACAACCATGTACATAACTATTTATAATACAACCATGTACATATAACTACTTATAATGCAACCATGTACATAACTATTTATAATACAACCATGTACATAACTATTTATAATACAACCATGTACATAACCATTTATAATACAACCATGTACATATAACTACTTATAATACAACCATGTACATATAACTCCTTATAATGCAACCATGTACATAACTATTTATAATACAACCATGTACATAACTATTTATAATACAACCATGTACATAACCATTTATAATACAACCATGTACATAACTATTTATAATACAACCATGTACATAACTACTTATAATGCAACCATGTACATAACTATTTATAATTGGTGTTTACAAAAGCAAATATAGAATCTGGTTTGATGAAAGTTGATTCCGTCTTCATGTACATGTAACTGATGGACGCTTGAGTGTTTGGAGTCAGCCAAACACAGTATTTGCAGCAAGAACATTCAACCGACTGCCTTTGGTGGATGTTCCGTCTTAGTGTGGGGATGTGTCTCTCATGACTGTAAACTTGACTTGGCAACAATACGTGGGGATGTGACTGGTGATCATTGTGTCCAGGAAATGCTGGTTCTAGTTGTTGTCCGCCATGTAGATAATCATACTCTTGCTACGACCTGTATATATGGAGGACAGCGCTAGACAGCTTTCATTAAGAATAATGCAGTGACACCCCTACCGTGACTCGCCATGAGGGGAGACCTGAACCCCCTGGAGCACCTTTGGGACTTCATAGTATGACGGATACAAGTACGTGTACCTCCTGTTCCAAAATCTGCATGAACAGGAAGCAGCTTTGCACCAAGAATGGTGACAGTTTCCACGACAACGGATAGGACGACTGATGGGGATTATGTGAAGTAGGGTGTTATCCAGGCACGCGGGGGGTACACTAGATATTGATTGTACACTAAATAAAAACATCTACATCAACTTTACCCACTTAGCACACTATTGTTATGGGCATGTATGAGTTGAGATGGGTCAGTGACCAGAGACGAGAAAGACTGAAGTACTTAAGAAATACTCTACCTAGGGATTAGTAGGGAATCATCTGGTGCCCGTTCCTCAAAGCGATCGTAGCGCTACGACTGTCGTAAGTCTGTGTTTAAGTATGGGAGTTACGATCGTCTTGGGGTTACCATCGCTTTGGGGAACGGGGCCCAGGTTAGTTTAAGGTGCTCCTGTCGTATTTAACTAATTAGCTACCCTTCATTGTAATACATAGCTCAAGGTACACAACATGGTTATTCTGCCACAGCATATTCCAGTGTTTGATCATAGGAACAGTTGACCTAACGGGTAGGATACGCTCAACTACTCGTAAACACGTTGAACGTATTATCACTATTTGATAATAATCCAGTCAGATCGTACAATGGAAGGAGTTTTGTCCCTTTTGTTAACCTTATAGCATTACCCCAACAGCTAGGTTACCAATGAGCATTGTGTTGTTTGTTTCAGATGAGCTCTGTACATTCATTTGAGGATCTGATTGAGCAGCTGGGAAACCCAGGTCGGTTCCAAGTCGCCATGATACTGATGCTCCAGATGCAGGAAATACCCGTTGCCTGGGCAACGCTTATGATGTCCGTTTTTGCCAAAGTACCAGATTGGTGGTGTCCGGGGGACTTCAACACAACAGGGGGATGTTCCGACTGCACCAACGAAACCTACCAATATTGTCCTTCCAACCAGTCTACTTGTGACAATCCTTATTTTGACCCACAGATGGCAACGGTAGTCAGCGAGGTAAATTGTGTTTTCGTTCCCTCAGAGCCAAAGAGTGACACTGTATGGTTCAGCACCTGGCATAAAGCTCCCGTTTTTCAATAAAGAAGAGTTCTCCAATATGTCATGGTTCACGCAGAATAAAAGGTAGCGAGAATAGAAGGAATCAGGTGTTCAGTGTCTGTAACTCAGCTGTACTGAGCGACACCAATGATCTCTGGATATTCTGGTCCAGACTCTATTCGTTTCTGCAGTCCGCTGTCATTTAGATGGAATCTTTCTGATTGCGTCGTTACACTACATACGAAGCTTCTAACTTTCTCAGTAGTATACAGTTTGAAGAAGGTGAGCTACGGTGCAATAACTGTCTTATCCTCATCTTTTCTGAAATCTGTTGAATAGTGGAACCTCATCTGCGACAGCGAGACCGTCACCGCCACAATGACATCAATACAGATGGCCGGCAACCTGGTGGGCGCCATTGTTTCTGGTCAGATCTCAGATGCATTTGGACGCAAGCTTGCCCTGTACCTGTGTCTCCTCATTCTCACCGTCTCCTGCACCATCGCAGGGTTTGCGACATCGTGGCAGATGTTCTCTGTCTGCGCTTTCTTCATCGGCATCGCCTGTGGAGGATACCTCGTCACCTGTTATCCCCAGTCTGTTGAGTTCGTCCGAGCAAGATGGCGGACGGCTGTTGGTTCCTTCCCTTTCTGGACGCTCGGGCTTGTCTTGTTCGGTCTCGTCGCTTGGATCTTTCATGATGTTAGGCATTTCTGTTTCTTCATTGCGGCGATAGAGGCCCCGATTCTACTCACATACAGGTATCCACGTTGTTGAGACCGACCTTGTGATATTGTAGGGGTGGACCATGGGCGTTGGGATTTTTCGAAAAAAAGAACCCAATGGCCCCAAAACAATCTTAAAAGTAATTGTGTTTTTGACTGTTTGGGAAATAAATTGTCAGCAACATAATTTTTGCAGTCTATTTTTTGTGAAAGACACATACAAACAAAATACTTTTAATGCACCTTTAACACCATTAGAATAGGTCCAGCTACCTACATGTGGGCAGGGGCCCATGTGCAAGTTTCACGTCTTGGGTCAATTTGGAAAAATATAAACTATTGTCTGTCGAGTCGTAAAGGTTCTCGAAGAGCCCTCGTGTCGCTAGATCCACATGGAGATAAGGAAACGGCGAAGAGGAAAATAACTATGTAAAGTAAAACCTCGATTGTTTTTCTGCTTATGGTTTTGGAACTTTAACCACAGTTCCTTGCTAAATTGTATCTTCCAAACGTTGTCCTGTACTTGTCTGTAATTTGGGTTGGAGTTGGTCTTACGAGTGATCTGATGGGGCAGATGGTCGTGTTTGATACCTCGACGACATGGGAGGTTGCTCACGACATCAATCAATCGTTTGTCTGGTCCCGGGCTAGTTTTGACGGAAGATTTTATTGCTGGGAGTTTGCTGACAGGTGCTTTAGCCAACAAGCAAACACATTTCCTTCCTGTGTTAAGGTTGAAAAAGTACACAATAAAATTGCTTTATGATTGTAGACTCTTCCCAGAAAGTATTCGGTGGCAGTTATCCCGCGGCCGTGTTGATGACGCGGAGAGGACAATTGCCCGGATTATAAAGATGAACCGGATCCAAACACCGGACTTGAGCCAGCTACAAATGATAGCAGAACATGAGCAGACAATGCTCGCCTTACAGAAGAGATATACGTTTATTCACCTTTACAACTCGAAGAAGAAGCTCAAAACTGCTGCCGTATTTCATTCAATGTGGTAGGATTCTCTATCGAGCCATGGCATGCATCATGCGTACTTAATTTGTTTGGCTTTCTTTGCCTTGCTTTTACTTTCACAAGAATACTTAAGTATTTTGCAGTTGGTTTCTTGTATGAATGGCTAAGACTGGACGTTGGTTTCCTGTTTAACGCCGGTCTAAGCAATATTCCATCTACTAATCCATGACTCGAAGCTATTAATATATATAGCGGAGATATTTCAGGATACAAGTGACAACTGAGTTAGACCCAATTAAGTAGGCTGTTTCTGCGTCGCGATAGAAAAAAACAAAACAAATTTGACTATGAAATTCACTGGTCGATAATACCACAGGGCCATCTAACTAATACGGGGCAGTGGGGTAGGCTAGTGCTCAAAGCGTTCTCTCCTCACGCTCAAGTCCCGGGTTCGATTCCCCATATGTGTTCACAGTGTGAAGCCAGTTTCCTGTGTTTCCAACTGTGCTATTGATGGACTATTGCTAAAACCGTCGTAAAACCATACTCACTCACTCACACTCGACAAACTCGAAGATGATGGTCTGAGGTCCGAAGGGCTTGACAAGGAGTTTGTTTATATACACGTAGAATACTTGTTAACATGGTCTTGTACTGATACATACAAAGTGCTGTGATGACCTACAACACACAATTTACAGATACAGTCATATTACATAACCAAGAGCATACCAGAAGCTGTGTTTAAAATGCATCATGTACCCTTAGATTATCTTCCGCAGGTTCCTTTCCAGTGTGATCTATTATGGGTTGTCTTTGGGAGCACGGACCTGGGTCGGAAGTGTCTACTTCAACATCACCCTTACGGGGCTCACTGGATTACCCAGAATTCCAATTGTCATTTACTTAAACGACAGGTACGCTGCCACATCCAAACAAAGTGAGAAACCGCATCATGTTGGAAAGCGCACGTAAAATATCCAAATTATCATCATCACCGCATCATGTTGGAAAGCGCACGTAAAATATCCAAATTATCATCATCATCATCATCATCATCATCATCATCATCATCATCATCCATTCAGTGTACCAACAGACAGTTATAGCCGTATGCCGTTGTTAATCGAAACTGTAGATATTTGCAGGGAATGAAACTCCCAAACATTTCAGCCAGACCACAGGGCTGGTTAGATGTTAAACTTGCCAGCCCTCACCAAAACCTACCTGCCCCTACAAAAATACTAATATACATGTCTAAATTTTATCCCGACCGTCGGGCAGGTGAAATTGAAATCAGTCCGTGTTGAAAATAATCCACCCCGGTCGGTCGGGCAGGAAGGTATTTCGAACGCTGATATTTGCAACCACGGTTGCTTTTTTGGCTGGTTGGTTTCATTTTGTTTTGGTTTCTTTAGTGTTATTGTTTTTGTTTTTCTTTGAGGGTAGGTGATGGGATGGGAGTTCCCAGGGAATGTGGAAGTAGTCCTTCAGTGCTTACGTTATTTATAGACTACACTCTCATTAAAATACATATTACCGACAGATTGTTATACCCTAATGGTGGTGGCCATGTTACCAACTTCTCGTCAAATAAGGAAGCCCTATATCGTGCTTGTTGCAGGATCGGGCGTCGCTGGACATGCTTCTGTTTCTACCTGCTGTGTTCAGTCGCCTGCTTTATTGTCGCTGCTTGCTCCGCTGCTGGTGAGTCAGCCTGTTGTCGGTGTGTCAGCTTGCTGGTGGTTAGTCTGCCTGTTGATGGTGAGTCAGCCTGTTGATGGTGAATCAGCCTGTTGATGGTGAGTCAGCCTGTAGCCGGTGTGTAAGCCTGTTGATGGTGAGTCAGCCTGTAGCCAGTGTGTCAGCTTGCTGGTGGTGAGTCTGCCTGTTGATGTGAGTCAGCCTGTTGTCGGTGTGTCAGCTTGCTGGTGGTGAGTCTGCCTGTTGATGGTAAGTCAGTCTGCTAATGGTGAGTCTGCCTGTTGATTGTGAGTCAGCCTGTTGATGGTGAATCAGCCTGTAGCCGGTGTGTTAGCCTGTTGATGGTAAGTCTGCCTGTTGATGGTGAGTCTGCCTGTTGATGGTGAGTCAGTCTGCTGATGGTGAGTCAGCCTGTTTATGGTGAGTCAGCCTGTAGCTGGTGAGTCAGCCTGTTGATAGTGAGTCTGCCTGTTGATGGTGAGTCAGCCTGTTGATGGTGAGTCTGCCTGTTCATGGTGAATCAACCTGTTGATGGTGGGTCAGCCTGTAGCTGCTCTCAGCATTATTCCACCTAGTACCTGAAAAAATAGACTTCGAAGCGAACCTGGACCCTTGGCATCGCTTTGCCCAATGGGCTACCTACAGTATCGGCATGCTATATGTAGTGCAAGCCGCCGATACAATCACCCTGATGCAGGCGTAGAAGTATTCCACTTTAGTGAAACCTACTATTACACAGCGTCACAACCTGGGCGAATCTTGTATTCTGCAGCAAGTGGATCCTGGCACTGGTATGGGGGGCCATTCTGCCCACAACAAATTGCAATGCCTGAAACTATTGACTCTGTTTTAGTTTGATATTGTTTTGAACAGATCTTGCTGGTTTGCCAACAGTCAACTTCTCTCTCGCATTGACTGCTCAGATGTCGGTCACGGTTGCCTGGGCGGCCATGAAAGTGTTAACTACTGAACACTACCCTACAGTTATCAGGTCAGTCGTCGCACTCTCAGCTACACGTGGCCAGACAGTGTTTACTGCTGAACACTACCCTACAGTTATCAGGTCAGTCAGCACACTCTTAGCTACACGCGGCCGGTCAGACAGTGGGACAGGAGTAAAACAATGACTGCCACATTACACACGTGACTAATCAACAAATGTCCTCGGCAGCAATATATGAAGGTTGAAGTGAAGTTCTGGGACAGACATGGAATCCGGGATTCGAACCAATGCTCTCAGAGTCAGGCACATAATCGCCAGCACACAAAGTCATCCGGAAGTGCGGTATGAGGGTGGTTAGACTTCTGACTTGTTGTGCTGGCAGTTCAGTGCCTGACTTTGAGGGCGTGGGTTTGAATCTGGGATGGGACTCAACCGTATATGTACGAAAATATGTACTTTACTAAGAAAGTGTAATCCCAAATATAATATATGTTACATTTGATCACTTTCTAAATGGCATTGTGTATTCATATAGTCTAAATACTTGTCCAGATAAATATTGGCATGGAAATTATCAGAATTTCACATTTTGTCTGTTTTCTATCTAAACCTTTATTCACAAAGGATAGTTAAAGGGCAGTATTTAATCTTCTAGAGACTTCTTTGAGCAAGTCTGTGGCCCAATGTTTCTACTACACCTAATCCTGTGTTGAAAACATACAACACAGGGTTGTGAATTATAGCAATCAAGTATGCAGCTGAATCAAGAATGCCATGATACATAGTCTGTATAGTTAGACAACTAGCAGGTTCAGATATTGTGAACTCACTCATTCGCTCACTCACACACCCATAGTCACTGACTCACTCAAGACTTTCTTTGCTTGATGTCAAAAACATACACTTGTCTATCTTTTCATTCAGGACACTTGGTCTCAGTGCCTGTAATATAGCAGCTGGACTGGGGAGTATCCTTGCTCCTTATATGGTCCTGATGGTAAGTATCCCTGCTCCTTATATGGTCCTGATGATGACTATCCCTCCTCCTTATATGGTCCTGATGGGGAGTATCCCTGCTCCTTATATGGTCCTAATGGTGAGTATCCCTGCTCCTTATATGGCCATGATGGTGAGTATCCCTGCTCCTTAGATGGCCATGATGGTGACTATCTCTGCTCCTTGTATGGTCCTGATGGTGAGTTTCCCTGCTCCTTATATGGTCCTGATGGTGAGTATCCCTGCTCCTTATATGGTCCT
>VKKT01004431.1:132632-142732 GCA_008038995.1 Haliotis laevigata | reverse complement strand
AGACTTAATCCGCACACGATGAACTCCCAGGCTCACCAGCCTCGTGATACAGGGGCACAGGTTGTCATAATAAGTTCTCCCCGGTCCCCAGGGAGCATGTTGATATGTATTCTATGTGTCATCGAGACTACGAAGCACATTAACATAGACCCATGCCATTCTGCTCAATGAATTACTCTTGCAGCATATCTCATTGTATTGAGGCATGTCCGATAAAAATATATGTTAGCACCAGGCTAAATGTATTCCGTCTCATCCATTTCATTCGGAAAATATCGTAAATTTCCGGAGAATGTCGTCTTACATAATTAATTCGAGAAACAAAAGTTCAGTTGGTATGTTGTAAATGTAATGCCGAAAGTTCGGCACTTCGAGTGGAGTAGATAAGAAATGTACCTTATAAAGCTGGAGGTTACACTGAAAATAATAAAATGGGTCTGCGACACTCAAAATCCGATACCTCTGTGTAGGGTAACAGACGTGCCTTTATATTGTCGCCACAACGAGCACCAGTTACGAGCCTTGATCTGGCTGCAGAATGACCCACCTTGTTGGTGCCACTCGTAAAGTGAGTTCAGTTCATCGCCGCATTGAAAACTACTTCGTATTATCTCGGATCTTGCTGAACATCTAATTGTGTTGATGTATGTCCGATAAGAGCACGCTTAAACCCGAATCTGTAAAAATAACCCAGTTAGAACTATTTTCATTCAGTGAATTTTGAAAATCATGTTAGCAACAGGCTACCGAAAAAAACGAACTTGAATGTATTCCGCCGTCCTCTGTTTCGTTCGGAAAATATCGTAAATTTCCGGAGAATCTTACATAATTAATTCAAGAAACAAAAGTTCAGTTGGTATGTTGCAAATGTAATGCCAAAACTTCGGCAATTCGAGTGGAGTGGATAAGAAATGTACCTTACAAGCTAGAGGTTACACTGAAAATAACAAAATGGGTCTGCGACTCTCAAAATCCGATACCTCTGTGTAGGGTAACAGACGTGCCTTTATATTGGCGCCACAACGAGCACCAGCTAMGWGCCTTGATTTGGCTGCAGAATGACCCACCTTGTTGGTTCCGCTCGTAAAGTGAGTTCAGTTCATCGCCGCATTGAGAACTACTTTCGGATTATCTCGCAGTTGAGCGTAGGTGGAATACCCGAACTGCCCAGGCCTTGGACGTTCCCTGAAGTCATGGTGGCAACTGACCAAAGGTCATTTGTGTGGGCGAGTATATGATACGAACCAAAGGCAGGTGATTATCATTCCAACACCACAAAACATTACTTGGTTCCTGTTACATATCAATGAACGAAAACACCCCAAAAATAGCACTAAACATTTTAAGCACATACGTTTTTCAACATTTCCCCATGAACCCACGACACGGAACTGCCAATATTTCTAAAATTGGCTTAAATTGATGTTTCTGATAAAGTGTGATGAATCTAAATGGCAAAAATAACCCCGAAAATAAAGTTTTTGTCATAAAAACACAGAAAAAAACACATTGCAAGTTTTATCATGTACTTCTCAAAATATTTCATTCAGGACCTCGTCATTTCCGTGATTAACAAAAAGCGTTGGGAAACAGGCATATGAAACAGAGTATTTGGGAGTCGTACTGGTACTCGAGTTGTTCCGTCGGCAGTCAATATACCACTTTATTCGGTCCTAAACACGTGTTCAATTGAAAACTAATTACTCCCTATTTCTCTTGCTTTCGTCAAGAAATAAAATATCTGCTTTCAAACAGCGCTGTCATGCACGTCACGACTACGTCTCGATTGCGCTTGATGTCTACACAAGGAGATTTTATAGAGAGCATGGCATTGGTCAGCGTTAATTTCTATGGAAGGCCTCGGTTTCAATAAATCATCAATCTCCCAACTCTTGACAAATTACCCCTCATAATGACAGCTTTCATATGTCACGTGACGCCAATCATAACAAGATGGCGTCGATCGCTTTATGCATGATAGGGGCCTCGACGGTAACATGATTATTAATAATCTTGTCAAACGTTCCGCGATGGCCTTCTCGGGAAATCGTAAGCCTCTGAGAAGAGGAAATCATATTTTTCTTAAATTAGATAGAGATTTAAGACCATGGAAGACTGGGCCGCGACCTGTGCTGGCCTACGTCGGCCCAGTAGGGTCATAATGCTATATGGTATGAGTTCCAGTCTTTTACTGTTGTGTTGATGTACCGTCGACGATGGTGGATTGCCGAGGTAATGGAGATTGCTGTAGCGACAGGAAGAGAGCCTGGGATGGCACAACACCGAAATTAGTGAGGTCTGAAGCAATCACTTCCTCACGGGAAATAATTGGGTGGTTGGTCAGGTTTTATTAGCAACATCGCAATTGTATAAAGTCTTTAATTTCAAGGACAGATAATTCTTAACATTTCGTTTTCCTGGCGTAGGGAGATCCTGGAGATTGTCGCTGAGCTAATATCTGTTCGTCCCGCGTAACTGTTCGATCGAAAACAGATTGCGGAGAAAACCCTGTTGAACCTAAACTCACAGATGGTATACAACCTCTTGTGATGTTGAGGGACGTATTGACAATACGATACGTTATACCCTACTGTATTATTACATCATTTTACCCAATTATGAAATGACAGAAATATCGATTTTTAGGTGTTGGTGTATCCTTTTATGTTGATGTTTTAATAAGTTTTGAACTGTTAAAAAACCCAATCATTTACCATGTATTATATTAATATATTTTTGTCGATGGGTACGTTTTACGTTTAATTCTGTAACAAATGTACGAGCATCTGTTAAAAACCGATCGAATTGTTTTTTTAATTTGTCAAGAAAGCTCTCAGGTTTCTCGAAGGGTAATGACTGGGTTCTGGCTTTAGAAATTGAATGCAAAACCGGTTTTGTTCTTGACTTCCGTGTACGAGTACCTAGACTTGGAATATTGTCTAACCATTCTAACCCGGATTAGAAACTGTGCCCATCATTCTCTGGTATTCAGAAGTCTACGGAATTGGATCAGGTGGTCAGACCCGCTTCATTGCGTGTCAGCATTGATGACCCCGAGCGACGGGCATAATTTCAACCCCTGGTTTGTCTAGTCCAGACACTTAGCTATAGACTACTAATATAACAGTTGAAATAGTGCTGGATATGGCGTAAGACAACGAAACAGATCGATATAAACTTGATATTCCTCACATCATGGTGATATTTAAACCTATGGAGATCCTGGATAGAGGCGACCTTCACCGACCAACGTTTGTCGTAATAGGCGTCTGACGGGATCGGGTTGTCAGGTTCGCTGACCTAGTTGACACATGTCATTGTATCCCAGTTACGTAGATTGATGCTCATGCTGTTGATCACTGGACTGTCTGGTCCAGACTCGATTATTTACAGACCGCAGCCATATAGTTAGAATCTTGCCGAGTACGGCGTTAAACAACAAACAAAACCCCCAAACAAGCAGTAATTTGAAACCATCTCATTCAAGCTCGATTCTGAATCTGCCGGTGTTGTACGTCGTACTTTATACGTTGCTTAAACACGTGGCACGATGTGATGGCCAAAGGGATATGGTGAACCCGGGGTCGATATCTAACTAGTTGTTACGCCAGCACACATCATTACAACTTGGTCGTCACAACGTCTTGCTCAAATCTTACCAACCCTCTCTCTCGTCTTGCTCAAAACTCACCAACCCACTCCCTCGTCTTGCTCAAAACTTACCAACTGTCTGACTCGTCTTGCTCAAATCTTACCAAACCTCTTCCTCGTCTTGCTCAAAACTTACCAACCCTCTCCCTCGTCTTGTTCAAATCTTACCAACCGCCTCCCTTGTCTTGCTCAAATCTTACCAACCCTCTCCCTCGTCTTGCTCTAATCTTACCAACCCTCTCCCTCGTCTTGCTCAAATATTACCAACCCTCTCCCTCATTGATTAATGTGTTTCAACAGATCTGGAATCGCCACGAAAACATACCTTCATTAAAAAACAAACTCCATACACGTTTAAAAGTAGACCCCACCGCATCGTTAGATAAACACCGGTTCGACTTTGTTTAACACTGTCTCAAGAGTTAGGGGTTGGATCTCCTCACAAACAGGAGCAGCGGGGAGCGACATTATACGAACGCAAATATCCTGAGCATCAACGACGTATTATGAGGACTGTCGACACGATAGAGTCCACGCGTTGAGCTAATTTGTCCTGGTTAGAACCGGCGCCTGAATGTTGGCGCCGGCTTCGTACAGAGCGTTCATGTCGGACAGACTTCTATGAAATCAATGTGCAAATATGCTGTGGATTGTATTAAGCGAACATACTTTGTAGACAGCGTTAAGTGGCCACATGTTTTCTTTTATAATTGCCTTGGCCGTTGTAGCTGGACTTCTGCTCTATCTGGGTATTTTGACGTTTGTTAATACCTCTGCAATCTGGAAACCTCGGTTTTACTGCCTTGGTTGTGGTAGCTCGATATCTGTTTATACAGCGAACCTTCGTTAATCTGGAAACCTTGGTTTACTGCCTTGGTTATAATAGCTCGATATCTGCTTCTACAGCGAACCTTCGTTAATCTGGAAACCTCTGTTTTACTGCCTTGGTCATGATAGCTCGATATCTGTTTAAACAGAGAACCCTCGTTAATCTGGAAACCTATGTTTTACTGTCTCGGTTATGATAGCTGGACAGCTGTTTATACAGCAAACCCTCGGTAATCAGGAAACTCGGTTATTGCCTTGGTTGTGATAGCTCGATATCTGTTTAAATAGAGAACCCTCGTTAATCTGGAAACCTCTGTTTTACTGCCTGGGTCATGATAGCTCGATATCTGTTTAAACAGAGAACCCTCGTTAATCTGGAAACCTCTGTTTTACTGTCTTGCTGATGATAGCTCCATATCTTTTTATACAGCGAACCCTCCTGAGTACACGGATTTGGTTAATCTGTAAATTTCCAATATCACAGTTCTGTTAGGAACGTGAACATAAACGTGATATGACACACCGACACTTTAGTTAATCCGGACGAACTCACAGGGGAAATGTATTTCTACGAAGTTCCGGGTCAGAACTGATCTTCAGCAAGCTATGCTTGTCGTAAGAGGCAACTAACGGGACAGGCTGGTCAGGCTCGCTGACTTGGTTGACACATGTCATCGTTTCCAAAATACTCTTGATGTCACTGGATTGGTGGACGACGACGACGACGACGACGACGACGACGACGGCGATGATGATGATATGATGATGATAATGATGATGATATGATAATGATGATAATGATGATAATGATGATGATAATGATGATGATGATAATGATGATATGATGATGATGATGGTGTTTTCAGCGTCATGCTCATTAACCACTAGTCTACCTCAACGCCCCAGCGCGAGAGCGAAGGATCGTGTCCACTGAACATTATATGTTGGTTAGTTACAAGTGGTGAGGTCCCACTTCAGATTATGACGACGTGCACGCGTGTGTATGTGTGGCTGCTTGTACTAGCAAAGACTTAAGCTGNTTTTATAGTGCTAGCCCACTGAGATACCATGCCGCAGTTAAGCATGAATACCCCACTAAGACACATTATACCGACTCCGAGCCGACCAGTCCTTGTTGAACCCATTAATGCCGAGCACCAGGCAGGGACCAGCAAATACCATATTTTAACGTCTTTTGGTATGACGCGGCCGTGGATCGAACCCGCGACCTTCTGCTCTCCGGTTAGTTATATATAGAAGGCCTATACCAAAGTTAAAAAGAAACGAACTGTGTAACGATTACCTATATTAGCATGTCTTGATTAAAAAATTAAAAAAACACACGCCAAAAATATCCACACAAACAACACTTGAAAACTGAGAAACGCCCAACATCATCGTAACGTCTATTTCCAGGTTCGTAATATCCGGTCTCGCGAGATCTCCTGTGACGAGAAATGTAGCCGTAGCTATTCCCTAAGAAACCTGTAGGATGGTTGCTTCATCTCTTTTGCTGCTGCTGATAAAGATGTAAGAATGGAAGTAGCGAGTGAAGAAATGCCAGGATAACAAAATCATTTATTCTAATCCCACATGCACGGCACCATGGTTTGCCTGGTCCAAAAATTACATGCATTATTTCTCCATTATTCACTTAATGACCCGAAGTCCACCAAAGTGGAGACCGTGAAGATCCGGGTTAGAACTGATCTTCAGTAACCCATGCCTGTCGTAAGAGGTGACTGACGGGATCGGGTGGTTAGGTTCGCTGACCTGGTTGACACAGGTTATCGTATCCCAGTTGCGTAGATCGATGTTTATGCTGTTTGTCACTGGATTGTCTGGTCCAGACTCGATTATTTACAGACCGTCGCCATATAACTGGAATATTGCTGAATGCGGCATTAAACCACAAACCAACCAACCCACTAAAGTGGTAAACATCTTTGATCACACCCCTTTGGGTTTTATTCCGCGTGCAATGAAGTAATATGACTGAGTATTGTTTTAAGATGATCGCACGCACTGATTCGAACTCTATCGAGCAGATATAACATAACGGTATCGTGTCAAGCCCGGATATAGACCAAAGTTAAGATCTGTCGTAAGTATGCATCACTTGATCTTCCCTTCATCTCCACTCTTCAGGGATGTGAGGCTAAAATCTATACTTCCGGTTCTCACTGAGACACTTTATTAACTTCCGGTTTGACGGCATAAAGGCTTTTGTCATGCGAGGAATTCTTTAACAGGACGGTGCCTTGTGTTAAGTATGCATGCTTGAATGAGGGCTCCAAGTTGGAATCGATCATTAAATCTACTTCAGAAACAAAGCAATATGTTAGTCATGAAGCGAGGTCCTTTCATCATGAACTTACGTAGTCAAGGGTTGTGGTTGCTTTCATCTGGGAGTATATTAGTCCGGTAAGACTTAGGCATAAACAATGATTTGTTTATTATGTGCCTCTTGTTCAAACAAAGGAACAGTAGCACGGTGGGAGTGGGTTGGCTAATCCCGGCGAAGACCTGAGTTCGGATTCCTATGTGGTAACAGTATCATAAGTTGTCCTGTGGTGTGACACTTACTTATTAAATGAATAATATCTGTCTTCAGTGAACGAGTGAGTGTGTCACTGAGTGAGTGAGTGAGTGAGTGAGCCAGAGTTGTTACTTCGGGAATTCAACACTTAACAACTAGTGGTTAAAGCGTTCGCTCGCCACGCCGAAGACCCGGGTTCGAATCCCCACATGGGTACAATGTGTGAAGCCTATTTCTGGTGTCTCCCGCCGTGATATTGCTGGAACATTGCTAAAAGCGGCGTAAAACCATGCTCATTCACTCCATGAAAGAAGAGTGTTGGCGGTAAGTGTTGAATTCTTGAAGTAACAATTCTGGCTTTGACAACATTTTTCGTAGAAAGATCATACTCGATTACGTCTCAAAAGTGTGAAATGTGGTTGGGGTGTGTAAAAAATCGAGTGTGGACCAGACAATCTAGTGATCAACCAGTAGAGGGAAACTGGCTATTTGATGGTTATTGAACGGTATCAGCTCATCGATTACCCGAAGCTTAAGCTAGCTTCCATACCAAATTTCCTATGTGTTAACTGTGCCAACCCGAAAACTTTCGATTCCGAAGCACAAAGAAAATTAATTCATGTGCAAGGAGGACACAACTGGTATCTCGAGGAATGACGACATCTTGCCTGCACGTCTTTAATCCAAATCTAACAGGTATGTTATGACGAGTAGGTCCAACATTTCATATATCGCTTTCTCAGTAAATTCACATGTGGTTCTGTGGTTCATGACTTTGGTTACATAACTATTTTTTCATCACGTTTGTGTCATAACCATATTTACTCCATTAAGGCAAAGAGCTTTCTCACATTTGTCCTTTTTCTTTGCCATTATCGAGAGTGCTGACAGAAGCTATACAAGTAGAGCCGAGTGTGTTTTCCATTTCTGTGATTAATCTGCAACAGAAAGACGATGATGTTCACATGAATCCTGTCACATACAACATGCCTCCTCCCACCGTCAACCGTCAGAGTGAACTCGAGTCCAACTTGAGACAAATCTTATTCGTAAATATCTGACCCCCACTGTTAAACATTGGTAAGGCTCTGGTGTGGGTCAGTGGGTAGCAGTGCTTGTCTTTACCGACGATTGATTCCCGATATCTGCTGCTCGTTTGATGACCTCAATTAACACTCGTATCACGATGGTACCTCCATGAAGTCTGGTATCTCCTTTCTCAGCGGTACCTCTGTTTTAGCAATGGTACCCGCATCTTGAGTGAGTTTAGTTTTACGCCGCACTCAGCAATATTCAAGCTATATGGCGGCGGTCTGTAAATAATCAAGTCTGGACCAGACAATCCAGTGATCAACAGCATGGACATCGATCTACGCAATTGGCATACGATGACATTTGTCAACCAAGTCAGCGAGCCTGACCACCGGTCCCGTTAGTCGCCTCTTACGACATGCATGGGTTACTGAAAACCAATTCTAACCCTGATCTTCACGGGACCCGCATCTTGAGCTAGCATCCCTTTATTATAATGATACCGTCTTGTCAATGTGGTCTTTCTAGCTACTGTAGTGGCGCTTTCATACACAGAGCTTTGTTTGTACAAACTGGTACCTGTCTCTTACAGTGACATCTCTCTGATGTCTCTAGTTACAGTGTATGAAATAAGGCCGGTCCGACCGCCCGAGACCTGATAGATTTCTGACGAACGGTCTAAATTTACAGCTAGCCAGCCCGATGGTCTGCTACAAATTGTATATGTTTCATACATCTGAGTAAATTCACCATATCTTGGTGTCTGGTCTGGTTAAATCCATTTTGGGCTGGTNACATTTTGAAGTTGCTTGCTAGTTATCTCTTTATTACCAACAATGTGTCTTAAACTATGAAGAGGCCCTAACACAAGAATATCGTTGTACTGGTCACTCAAACAGCACGACACCCGCGCCAAAGAAACATGGTATCCTCGAGAGAGACGGATGAATAATGGATGTCGTGCTAATTAATACACCCATTAACTAAATCAACCAGTTAATAGAGGTTTGCTTTCCACGCACACTGCAAGGTCGTCCGACCTTATACCACACTTACATAAATCCTGCTTAAATAATGGATGAAATTGTGCTATCTTCGTATCCTTTGGTGGTTTCAGCATCGCTGCCTCTGAAACATTCAAACTTTAAACTACTCAACTCCGCCCCCGCAATCTGGCTTCACCCTCGAACCAATATCCCTGCCACCACCCCCACCCCNCCCACGCCACACACCCCCACACCCCCACCCCTCGACCCCTCAAGCTCAAAACAATCCGCCAACAATATAGGCTGTAGCAGTCATTTTTGGTTATACATGCACAAAGGATTTTGCCCATCTATTGCCCGCTATTTCGCCTGAGTGAGTGAGTGAGTAAGTGAGTTTAGTTTTACGCCGCTTTTAGCACTATTATAGCAATATCACGGTGCGGGACATCAGAAATGGGCTTCACACTTTGTACCCATATGGGGAATCGAATCCAGGTCTTCACATAACGCTTTAACCACTAGGCTAACCCATGCCCCATTCTTTCGCCCAAAGAGCAGGGCCATGTTTGTAGATGCTGGGCATCTGGAGTATACTCTCTGCCGGCAACCGTCCAACAACAGCATGTAAGGCACATGCCGAGGACTTGGCTCGCCAGTCAAATGTCCGTATCCAATCTCGCCGGAGATAATCGGTGACGACCTGGGCGCAATGTGGTCAGGCACTGAAACCTTGTAGTTTAAAGTTAAAAATTTCAGCAGATAACTCTAGCGGGTGGAACACCATCACCCCACACCATGACTCAACCATCCTCACACCTTGACACAACCACCCTACGCCATGACACAACCACCCCACACCATGACACAACCACCCCACACCATGACACAACCACCCCACACCATGACACAACCACCCCACACCATGACACAACTATCCCACACCATGACACTACAACCCCACACCATGACACAACCACCCCACACCATGACACAACTACCCCACACCATGACACTACCGTCCTTACACCATGACACAACCACCCCACACCATGACACAACCACCC
>VKKT01004430.1:47798-60930 GCA_008038995.1 Haliotis laevigata | reverse complement strand
TAGCAAACTGTAACTGAAATCACTCATAGCAAACTGTAACTGAAATCACACGTTTTGAACTAGGTATAGATATCCGACATCCTCCGTGTAAGTTGATGAACCTTTGAAGAAGTAATGAGACGTTCACGTCACTTTCAAGATTCGAGCTACTCCCATTACACTGCCGTCATGTTCGCACTCACACTAAATTGCCCAAATAATCACGCCCTTACCTCAACTCAGATAAGGAAGTTCTTCGAAAAAAGTCAAAGTCTAATCATTCGGTAATCTTGGAACAAAGCGGAAATTGGACAGGGGAATGATCTACAATTTAAGCCAATCGTGATTGCGTAGCCAGGTTTGTGATCAGATAAATCCTAACCGTCATTGTGAATCCATCAGTTCCCAATTCGGATGCATATCAAGTAAGTTTGTAGGTGTAACAGATGAAACGTAAAAGTTTTGTCGCGTACTTTTCAGCCGATAAATCCAAAGATAATCAATTTCAAGACTTTATACATGGCTGCTTGTGAACATAGAACGTAATGAAGAGAACACTTCGTATCGAAAAAGGGAAACTATTGTATCTGATTGGAGAAAGGCTTTTTAAAGATTACTCGGTAATTAGGCCCAGATATTGGTTATTGTTGATGTAGTTCACTTTATTCTCTGACCTGCTTTCACCATGTAATAGCACGTCTCAGATATCACTGATAACATTATATGTATAAGTTGATTTGATTAATCTCGCCATACCTGGAAATCAATGATAGCAAATTGAAAAGAGGAATTTGAACAAGGAGGAATTTGATTTGTCCCAGAACACTTGTACACACACACACTTGGTTGGTTGGTTGAATAGTGTATGCTTGGTTGTATGGGTTACTGTATTGTTGGTTGGAATAGACACAAAGACAGGCAACATAAGATACGATAATATAGACACAGCATTTACAAATATTAACATAAATCATGTCATATTTCCTGTCTTATTCCATGTGTACATGTCAATATTGTCCACTGAAGTAGACCCATACTATCAACAGGTCGTGTGTAATTACCTTCTACTTTCCGACATGTATGTCAGCGATTTTCAAATTTTAATTTTCTCGTCAAGACGAAAAATACAGTTTACAAGCAGTACAAGCACAACAAGCATGTCGTCACAATACGACAGTATACAATCAATGCCCATACTTGTGTCCTCAGAAAGAAGACTAATTTGTAAATGGCTGAAGATATAATTGTCTTAGGGCAGAACAGGTTTTAGGAGTACAATATAGAACACTCACGAAATAAAGAAGTTGTTATCCATAAAACTTGTTCTATATTGTACGTCTCAACTTCTAAAATGCCACTCAAACAGGTTTTAGGCGTTTTATGTGGTGTTCGTAGATTCTAGCCTCAATGATTTACCGAGCGTAATTGGTGTCAACTGGATTAACAGTTAACAGTTTTACCATCATCTCGAAGTTAGGGTCAATTCGCCTATATCAAACTGAGCTATTATTTGCTTCTTTTAGCTGCAGCAGGGCTGGAGAGCAGGTGTGAATGAAGATATCTTTCGTCTGTCGTCTGTCCAGCAATGCACTTCACAGCTAAATACAGACACCAATAGATTTGGTTATGATTACATTTTAGGCATCATTAACCACGGTAGTGTTTGTCCGGCAATTCTTGCACTTAATTTTTAAAATCTGTAACCAGTATCACACATAACCGCATTGTACTGTTTTCTAATCAGAAGGTAAAATCCATATTTGATAATATTATCTTTTTTGATATTTTACTTCGAACTTTTGGAAACATGAAACCTCCTTAGCTATCACTTTTAACATTACACGAAGAACATGTTTATTGTCAAGTCCTTGCTATTTTTAATGGGACCGGTTCTATCAATCAGCTGATTAGCTGGTCATTCTACATTGTGTTGCACAACATGTTGTCAAACTATTTACATAATTTGTTTTAGTCTTGGCCAAGTGACGTTAAAGTTTCAAATGAACAGTTTTCAGGGTAGTCTTGTACGCCCAGAAGGCGATGACACACGGATCAATCTGGTGGAACAAATAAGTGATTTTTTTCTACTTGAATGTATCATCTAAATATCTACGAATTATTATCATTGCCATCATGATACTCCGTGGGGTTGGGGAGATTAAAAACTCGAACGCATACATTAAACAGATTATGAAAACCCTTAAAACCAAACCTCTGCTTGTTACTAATTGTGATGATAAAGAACATATATCAATTTACTACGGACCGTGTTTCATAGTGTTTGAGACTCTTGATACGGAAGCATTAAAGATGAACCCTTGTGCAATATCTACGGGCATACAGGACACTACAGGTGATCTCAAAAACATTGAATGCTTTGGTTCAGGAGCAGTGAAAGGCAGCAAGGACCAATCTGATGACAACTGCATCGTTCGTCGGAGTTCCTGTGGCAGTGTCTGCGCGCAGATACGATGAACACCCGACAAGGAATCATTAGAGACCACGATAATTGATCTGACAGAAACTGTGACAACAATGTAAAAATATAAACTTTTTGCTTGGGGAACCACTGGTCTTTCTGTAATGAATGCTCAATTGTAGATGTCGAGGTCAACAATACAGAATTGACAAGGATGTTTAATTTATCTTGATGTCAAAACCTCAGAACGTAAACAAATGAATGTTTCCATAACCAGAACACAGAAACAACAACTAAAAACCAAATCATGTGCAAGCTGTCAAACGAACTAGACATGGGTCAGTCAAACTTGTGGCCATGATTGTTCTTTATCCCAGGATCTGAGAAATCATCTCAGTCAGTTAAAACCTAAATCTGCAACAGTATATAAGAACACACGAAAGCCAAACTCAAATCTGGATGTGAAATCGCCCCCAAAATGTCAAAGTATCAGAGCTTCAATTGATTTCACAAGCAAAATCCAAGTTTTTAATGCGTTTATGAATTTGCACATGAATTTGTCTAAAAACACCAACCATAGAGCACTTAACTTCTCGCCCTCAAGGATGAAAGGGGTAGATCGACGATAACTACCCCCAAGAAATACTTTTTTTCACAAAATGTACAGTGACTAATGACAACTAATTGAATTATTTACAGCTATTAGTTCAAGATTTTAAAATGTCAGCATTCTGCTTACATGGAACCTATCTAAAGGACCGCTGTCCTTGTGAGTGAGTGAGTGAGTTACGATTTTAAGTCACATCGGCAATATTTCAGCCATATCGTTACTAAATCAAGTTATAAATATATCAACAATTAAAGGTAAATTATAAAATTCTGCCAACGAAGGACAGTAAAACAACTAGATTATCACAGATATAAATGTAAAACTAGTAACTAAATCTAAAACATTTGAACTATACAAAACGATACAATATAAAAACAGGCTATAGATTGCCAACAGCTGAAGGTAAATCACCATACTAAGGACCATGGGGACACAGTAGATTTGCTCCCTGCATGGACCCTAGCTGGATTTACACCATCCCTTCAGCCGTCAGCAATTTGGCAAATTTAACCATACATTAAAAGAACAGGTTTTCTACGATTAAAAAGGTGGAACGTTTTTATTTACTTCGAATGTTTTGGGACTTACGTACCCTCTCAGGAGGACAATAAGTTTACAGTACTATTACCCCCCTGAATTATACACCCACTAACAATCTTAGTTACTAATTCAAACTTCTAATCATAAAATATCTATGTATTTACAAATCATTTAACAAATCAAATTCTTTTAAAAATGCAATAATTAAATGAGAACTGGCATTATTAAAAAGATCCTTCATAGATATCCCTTGTGCTGTCCTTGTGAAACGTGGGACATGTTAGTGGATAGACAACTTCGTTATTGCAATAGATGCGACGTTTTGAGACGTGATGTTATCCACGGCCATGATAAACTTAAACCTAAACTCCATGACTTGAACGTTCCACTTGATTCATTCGTGAAGAGCGCCATTATAAACAAACAACATGCAGCGTCTATCTCTACTAAGAAAAATCATATGACATTACATCGTAACACAGATGTAACACTATTTTGGACTGCTAGGCCGTTTGCTTTTATTAATATCCGAGTTTGTAACCGCCAGGCGACAGTCCGCGAGGGTTCTACCCTGTCTGATTGTTATACTCAGGATCAGACTGTTATACAAGCAGTAATTTGTCTGTCACACTATTTAGTTTTAAGGTAAACAGTTTATCAAAAGTTTTACATTATTTAATCGATGGATCGCGTTTTATGGATGATTTAAATGTTTTTTGCTTGACTATTGATTTTTTTATCATATCTTCAATGTAGAATTGTTTTAATAATGTTAGTTTTAATTTAGTATTGTTTTTGAAAGCAACTGAATTGACTAACACGTTTTCATAATGATACGCATTGCAATTATCAAATGATTTTATTTAGTGGAATGAATAAATAATGGACATTGCCTGTGAATGTGGATTCAAAGGGGTTGAAGCAACGTAAAATGTTTGTTCCCTGAAAGCCCTATGTCCCTCAAAATATGTGTGTCTAGCGAGTGTATTAATCCTAAAATATTAGGTTTGCCTACTTTTCGCCAACAGAGTATGGTTGATCGCCAACAAAGTAGAGATGATCCAGCTAGGGTTCATGCAGGTAGCAAAGGTACTCTATTTTCCCATGGCCCCTGCTATGCCGATCTACCTTCAGTTGCTGGCTATCTATATAGAGTCCGTTTTATATTGTATCGGTCGGTATAGTGATTTTATGTTAAGATGATAGTTGTAAATCAAAATCTGCGATACTCTAGTTGTGTTACTGTCTATTGTGGATATGGTTTTATGCTTTAGATTTAATAATTTTATTATTTTTATAAATTGCTCTTATTACGATATGGCTGAAACATTGCCGATGTGACGTTAAATATAACTCATGTATGTACATATAAACTCCATGACCTTGTCCTTCTGACATATTCATTCATAATTCCCCTTATGCATGATACACGTCCAACATGCCACTCCAGTAAAAAGCAACACTAAATGTAAGGGTAAGTAGGACCGATTTTACACCGCTTTTCGCAATATTCAAGTATTATCACTGCGGGGTACATCAGAAATGGGCTTCATGCACGAACGTTTCAACCTTTTGCTACTCCATCACCCCCTATTTTTAAAGAACTTCAAGCACGGTATGGGAGTTCATACAGAAAGGCGCTCAAGGAGAAATGGATGATTCAAACTTACTAAACCGCCAGCCATAATGTCGCCTTGAAGTATGATAACTTGGCATTGAAAAGTAAAGGCATGCCCTGGTTATCTTCTCTCACTGCACTTTAATAACCTGTAGTTGTTATTTATTGGTTTCCGTGAAACATGCATAAAGTATCGACTTCAAAGAAACACCAAAGCGAGGAAGTATAAAGTAAACACAACACAACCAAGACGAATTTAATCGATAGTTTTTAATAAACCGATATGTCTTCAATGTCCTGTCATGGCTCTATAAATAGAGCTAAGAACTAAGGCTTCCCTGTGAACTCACCATGGACTTTAAGCTTGAAGTTCCTCATTGTCAGAAATGTTAAAGTACTCAAATGTTAAATATATTGATCTTGAAGGGAGTTCTATAAAGACACTGAAATATGCTTTATTCTGAGTGATCAAAATTAAGAACTCCTTTACTCTAAATATAGTGCACGAGAACACATTGACCCCTGGATAACCAAGATATCGAAAAATATATGAAAAAGCTGATAAGAAACCTTACAGATCGATATCTGATTAATTGTAGATATCTTATTCACAACAGTGTACACTCCAACATACCATGGTCACAACTGTTTGTCAGTTCACTAACCGCTTTCATAACTTTGACAGTCTTCAGGATGGTTCTATCCTCGTCACGATACGTTAAATTTTAACTCACTCACTTAATCATTCACTCTAGGTGGTTCTGTTGGATATGGTTCTGTTAACAGGTTCAATCGCACGAATAGATCTGGTTAATGCTGCGCATACCTAGTTTCCGGAATTGGCTTGTAATTGGTTCCATTTTAGTTATTAACAACACTCTCACTGAATGCTCGAAAGCTGTTTGAAGAATATCGACGTCACAACTCATTCTATAAAAGATTTCATATCAATGCTAAGTCATGTTCAGAAATTTAGAAGTATATTAAAGATTTAAAATGATTAAAAAATGTATAGTTGCTTCGTGAACTGTACCGCAAGCCAAATACGCAGTTTTATATCACTGGAACATATCGAGAAGAATGCATATACTGCAGAATTTGTAGTCGAATTTAGCCATACTACGTTTAAAGTATTTGGTAAGATTAATTTACTGTGATTGCTTTGTGACTTACGTACCCTCTCACTTTACTAAGAAAAATGTAATCCCAAATATAACATATATGTTAAGTATGCTCACCCTATCCGGTTTCCATGCATGGGAATACGTCACACACAGCAAACGGCAAACGTCATGCCCTGCCTGATGAAGAGCACCTGTCATATATTTATCATTACATCTGAAGACTGGCCTCAACTGGAAGATGATGAAATGGCTTTATTTGGTTTAATTCTTCATGCAAGTCTTTGACACAGCATGCTGTTGTTAATCTTTTCTATATCTATATACCATGTAATATATATATGTTTATGTACCATGTAATAAAGTAGCACTTGAGAATAAACATACAACCGCTTCGACTGGATAAAAAAACTGTCAAATGGTATTATTGTTCCAAAAATGGTATTGAAGGTCTTAATAAATTTTAAACAAGCACAAATGATGAAACTTTGAAAGCAGTGAAAGTGCAGATTTTACAAATTAAGTAAATGAGTTTCCTAGAAAATATGAACAAACATAAACGTGGTTAATGTCCCCTGAAAGGTAATCATAGCTTAATGTATTGGTAATTGTATTCAGCTTAGAGGTGCGTTGATGGACAGACTTCAAAGACGTTTCTATTCTTTTAGAATGTCACCTGGTCTCCAACACTGCTGCAGCTAATAGAAACAAAGAATAGCTGAGACTGAAACTGGGATATTGACCTCAGCTTACGTAATGACGGTAAAAACTTTCAGACACTATATGAAACAACTACACCGCGAAACTATCCCGGTCAAAAGTAAAGTATGGCTGAAGCGTTTTGCAAATGGTTCTTCTCTCTGAGGAGAGTCAAGTCTAGGGATTCTTTTGCATTAACGTATAACGTTGACATGGTAGTCAGCTATATTATATACCTTGACGAAGTAAATTTGCAACCAAAAGTCCCTGACATGAACATGGAATCAACCATGCAACCAATCATATAGCATTCACCAACCATTCAATAAAGTGTGTATGTGTGTGCTTAAGTAGATCCTTCAAATATCTCCTTTTTAATGTTTCTCTTTTCAATTTACCAATATTGATTTTCAAGCACCACGGTATTACGTTATCACTGACGCTTAATCAAATCAACTGATAAATATAATGGCACCAGAGATATCTGAGACGTGCTATTATTCGGTAAAAACAGGTCAGAGAATAACGTGAGCTACATCAACCATCACCAATACCCGTGCATAAATACCAAGTGATTTTCAAAAACCGTTTCTCCAATCAGATACAATAGTTTCCCTTTTTTGATACGAAGTGTTCTGTTCATTAGTTTGTATGTTCAAAAGCAACCATGTATAAAGTCTTGAAATTGATTATCTCTGTATTTATCACCTGGAAAGTGCCTGACAAAACTTTTTCGTTTCATTTGTGACACCTACAGACTTTCTTGACGTGCATCCGAATTTGGAACTGATGGATTCACAATGACGGTTAGGGTTTATCTGATCACAAACCTGGCTACGCAATCACGATTGGCATAAATTGTAGATCATTCCCCTGTCCAATTCCCGCTTTGTTCTAAGATTACCGACCGATTAGACTTTGACTTTTTTCTAAAGAACTTCCTTATCTGAGTTGAGGTAAGTGCGTGATTATTTGGGCAATTTAGTGTGAATGCGAACATGATGACAGTGTAATGAGAGCAGCTCGAATGTTGGACGAGATGTTAATATATCATTACCTCCTCAAAGGTTCGGTTATTTTCACGGAGGATATCGGATACCTATGTGTAATTCACAACGTGTTACATGAGTTACAGGTTGCTATGGGTGACATCTGTTACAGTTTCTTACGTCCAGTATCTCCCGTTAAGTATAGGTGACATTGCCTGGTGGACACTGTGAGATATATAATATAATTATACATATATAATATATGATGTGTTTATGAATCATAAATATGTACTGATGAAACCGACGGTTTGTGGCCCAGCACTCGTACCCGTCACAAACACATACAAAAGCAAGTTAGCGAGATGTTCTTCCGAAAACACAACAGACATATTTGGTAGAGGTCAGACTGGAATTGCATCGGACAAATTGTTGTCACTGATACGTGAAACTTCAAAACGTCCTGCAGACTTCAACCACAAAACAGTCTGAGAGCTTTTCTGAGACTTTGGATGTCGTAAACCCGATCAATCAGGTTTCAGCATGAGTTGTTCGAAGCTCTTACAGATCTCCGTAATTCGAGCATATTGTCCTGAAAGGATATAAGTACGTCTAGGTTTGTCTAGGTGGCTAGTGTAGACTGTATTATAGACGACATCTTAGAATAGTTCCTGATGAAATGTCAGCCACAAAACAAATCGAGCATTCGAGATTTCTAATGTAACATGTGTATGTGTACTTTGATAACATTTTACCAATCATCTGCTTTAAAACTCGATGAGTTTTTGTTTTTTGCACATTCGAGCCGGTTGTAAGGAAAGCTTGATACTTGATGATTTACATGCATCTTCATTTCATTCTATCTTTCCCAAAACGATACAATATTGATAACACCTGTAAACAAACTGATCAAGCATACACCGCCGTTCGCAAAGAGATACCTTTATGCAGGAAAAGGAGCACGGACACCTCTCAACTGAATGATTGTCTTTTTTATTGCTCAGGGCAAACTGATTTTTAATCAGCTGACTGAAGTCTGGCAAAATCAATCACAACATGGAATTCGCAATGAATAAAAAAGACAGAAGGTACAAAGTTGGATGTCCTTTATCAAATATTCTGACATCCTATTATTCTTTCAAACAATATTTTCCTGTACCATGAATATAAACTCTAGGCACTTTTATTTGACATTTGTCATTCTGATGTATACCCACAAGGTGTAGGTGAGCTTTAGTTATTTTCACATGATGAAATTTTCCAATAATTGTTACAATAGCCTCACTATCATATTAATATGTCACTGCTGTCCATTAGTTTAGGACTAGATGCAGCAAAAACAAGATTCCAGTTCATAAATTCCCTTAAATGTCATGTTATGTCTGCATGTAAATCCCCTCTTACCAAATAAACTCCTCTCCCAGTCTATGGAGTTCTCTCAAAGTCGTAATTCCAGTCTTGTTTCTTTTCTATTTCTTTTCATTGGAGAGAGCACGTTGTTTCGTTAATTGATTCCAGCGAGAAAACTGACTTTTATAAACCAATGGACATGTCTCAGCGTTTCAGAGACAGATAAATAATTCTCTGTTAAGGGGAATCAAGTTTTATCGACTGTCTCAATAAGACATTTTGTCTACTCTGATCAGAATTAATGGTGTGAAGGAGCCACCTTTGCGCTTTGTTCCCGTCTAAACATCACTCTTCTAGCCATAAAAGATCGAAGATGAAGGGACTGCGAAACGCGATTACGTATGAGGTAAGGTCACTGGTATACAAGGACCAAAACAGGATGTTCATTCCCATTTCTTTCCGTGGAATTGGCGTTAATGATTTTTCAATGTAATGAAGATTGGAGAAATTCTTTGAAGCCAAAAGATAAAATAGGAATTGTCAAAGAGAAACGTATATCGAAGAACCATGACAGTTTATACATGTGAGGAATTGCACATGTGTACATGATAAGATGGGGCCACGATCAAGAATATTTCACTCATTTAGAGTCCATAGGTACGTGGGTGTCTTGGCTGGACGGGACTTATAGAGGATTTATGGCAAAACCATGTGATTAGTTACCAGAGGTATTTGTTGTTCTCAAGAAATATAACTGTTCTGCCCTGGAATGACCAAACAAATGCAGCTGTTCTGCTAAACTGGTACATGATGTTTCGTCGCGCAAGGTTTTGTCTATTAGATATTTTACCTAATGAATATTAAACGTTAATGATGCATAATTTGACACAAGACCGTCTTTATACGTCATATGTATAATTATTTGACCTAAGTATAGACGGAATCTCAATAGCATAGTTCAATTGTAACCCGAGTTGGTCAGCACATGGCCTGCTTCCATATGAAGAGTCTAAGGAGGAGAGGTTGTTTAACGTTGACTAAGCATCATGGAAGTGATGCAACACGAGATGTATATAGCATTGTGTTGAACACTACCCCCCTTCCTTGTATGCAGTAGCTACGGTCCTAGACTAATGTGAAAAATAGGGTTATAATGAGACCGTGGCAAACAAAGGCCATTGTTTGCTCCTTTCTCGTTATTTCTCATTACCAGTTATTTAGTGCCAGTAAAGCATCATGAGAAACTGACAAGAAGGAGGAAGGTCCCATATTGAAGGTGTGACCTCCACGGATCAATCCTGACCAGTTTACACTGATATTAGTCGTCTGGGGTTAGAGGGGAAATTGGCCCAACAGATATGTCCCATGTGTGGAACATCCCTGGAACAACTGACAGTTAATTGTCTTGAACACCGCCTCATTTCCTTGAAAACGGTAGTCTGGACGTATAAGACGGCACACGAGAGAACAAACCCTGTCCGTATAATTCGAATAACAGATTCCTGTGGGCTTAAGGCAAAATAGTGGTTAAGATGTTAAGACACGATCACTGATGACATCAGGTGTTCGCGAGAAGGGTGAGCATGGCCGGCCCGACAGGTAGCAACCTCCTCTAACACTACTCAGTTCAAAGTAAGTGTTTGTTAGCAATATTCCAGCAATATTACGACGGGGGACACCAGAAAAGTGCTTCACACATTGTGCCCATGTGGGGAATCAGACCCAGGTCTTCAGCATGACGAACCAGCGCCTTAATAACAAAGCTACCACACCGCCTTGTCTGCAAAAAGAAGTGTCTTGGCCAGAAAAACCGATGACATGAAAAGTACTTGCCCAGTGATTGCCAGATGGCATGTTGCTTCCTGACTGCGTGCACGATCCCTAGCGATCTATAGCCCATTTCTATAGTGTGTTGTTGGTCAGCAATTTATTCTTTTAACTGAATTTACCATCAACTAGTTTTAAATTGTACCTAAGACAATCTAGTTCCTTTACTGTCCATCGATACAGGATTCTTTTTCAAACTATATTTAGCATTTATATTCACATTTTCGTCGGATTTAGGAAACAACTATTTACGTCCACTCAGGGTCTCCTATGATTGATGTATCTAGAGTGACACACCTGCTGAGCAGTTTCAGTTAGAAATGACAGATATTGACAAATGAGTGGCAGGATACAGAGGGATATGTGCCTGTACCTGTCTCGTGGATTGTTTAATGCATGTCATCGTGATTTTCCTGGTTTCAATGCGGTAAGCGTATTGTTTGAATGCATTTGGATCCTGAAGCTGCATCTAGCATTACAATGTCGCAGTTAGGAACTGGAAAATAAAATTACATGAAATTAAGTTTTCGACGTGTATGCTGTGCAATACACACACTCATGTCTGCATAAGTTAATGCATGGCTTTAATCTAATGTATTAAAGCCAAGTGTCATTACAGACAGATTCTTCCTCGTGCGTTAATCGGAAGCTGTGTTGTCAATATGTTTTTTATTCACTTCACTTTGATTTCCTTGTCACGTAATCAGCATTTTTGTGAAAACATATTACAATATATTCAGACGTCTTGCATTCGCTGAGGGAGGTTGGTTTGATCATACTGGTTTAAAGGTATTTCAGTTACATGTGTACCAAACCCGTGAAGATCCGGGTTAGAACTGAACTTCAGCAGCCCATTCTTGTTGTAAGAGGGGAATACCGGATCGGATGGTTAGGATCGCTGACTTGGTTGACACATGTCATCGTATCACAATAGCGTTGATCTAAGCTCATGATGTCAATAACTGGGTTGCCAGAAATGAGTATGTACAGACATCCGTCATATGGCTGGCGTATTGCTGAGTGCGGCATTAAACAACAAACAAGCAAAACGTATACCATCACCTGTTCAAGTTAATGCGGAAGGAACACCCGAATAAAACAACTATTTGCATGAATGCATTTGACCATATGACCATATGCAAAACCAAAAACACACATTATTTACGAGCATTAGCATGACACATACATAAATACATGTGCAGTGCTGACGAACACAGAGAAATAATCATTTCGAGACTAATTCGGACCCTCGATCATCTTTATCTTGCACGTGTAAATGTCGCTACTCTGCACATTGAAATGTGGTTACAAAGTCAGCTTCTTCATAAGTGCCCACCCAACCCGTTCTGCTTTCACAATCTTCCGTTTTCTCCCCTCCCCTTCAGGCGACGCTCCTAAATTTAAGTCACCAATTTCAACACTAATGCCTCAATACAAAGAACGTAGGTCACGAATATGACAAATCAATTAAAGTGGATTAAGTTCCACATGTCTACAGGATATAACCATTTTTCAATACATTTTTTAATCAGCGGTGTTGAAATGTTAGTAAACATACAGGTTCTGGAGACCACTCAATGCTGCTATTGCGTTTTGAAGATACTTCCATGCAGCAAGCATGACCAAGGAAAATGAGTTTTAAATATGCGGATATTCGTCTTAATAATTTCATAACACTCTCGGATTATTTCCGTAGTGGCATTTTATGAAGTGCCGTTCGAAAGTTAATATCAGCGAAACATTATACTGATCGGATATCGCTCACATGTGTAGGAATATGCCTTCATGGCAAGATCGATATTGATTGACATTTAGAAGTTCATGGACTATTTTTAAAATTGAAATATTGATATTTGTTTTGAAGAAATTTGAAGGATTATGGATCCCGTTCTTTGCAATTGTGTTAATGATTACATGTTAGAATGTCAACCGGCAGGTCAAATTATTTAACAGATCCAAGTTTAAGTGAGAGAACTTGAGTGG
>VKKT01004429.1:16268-26449 GCA_008038995.1 Haliotis laevigata | reverse complement strand
TAATGAATCTACGTCTAATTTCAAATTGGGCATTTAAAAAGTGTCCTTTGTAACACAATATCATCGCACACTAATTTGCATAAAGCCATGGTCTGTTCCAAATAAGTCTTTCTGGACTTAAAAAAACCCTGCATTGCTCATTTCTGCACTAATTTTCCTTCAGTAAAGTCCTTTTTCTCCGTTTCCTATCTTTCTACCACTGAGACTGTAGTAAGGCCGAACTTAGGTTAACAGATATTTCACACTTTCACATATCAACTACATAAATTGTAGAGATAAATGAGAAAATACAGTTTTTTTTCTATTTCCGACAGTACTATAGTACTTTTTGGGGTTGAGTCCCATCCCAAAGTCAGACGCCTAGACCGCTCAGTAAAACAAGAAATAAAATTGGTCTGGCCTAAAGTTATTATGGCAGGTGATTATTCAAATCAAACACCAGACACATTCCCCAGTAATGCCTGTTTGTTTATGTCTGTCTGCCTGTTTGTCGTTTAACACACCACTGAGCAATAGCCTAGCTATATTGGAGTGGTTATCTCTAAATAATCGAGTCTGAACCAAACAATCCAATGATCAACAGTTTCAGCATCGATTTTCGTAACTGGGATACGATGACATGTGCCAACCTAGTCAGCGAGCCTGACCACCCGATCACAGCATGGGTTGCTGAAGATCAATTTTAAGCCAGAAATTCACAGGGGCAGTAACAAAAAAAGAAAGATTTATGGATGTCAACTAGGGCTGGGACGGATTACCCGGATACCCGGGACGGGTGGGTAATGAGTTGGACCCAGGTACCCATCTCAATACCCAGATCCATTATGATCATGTGACTAATAGATTTAACAATGTAGTATGTTATTCTTTCATTATTAATAGGTTGTATTGTCTTGGAAGATTTAGATATACTTTACAGTCACCTGTTTCGGATATAATACATGATTAAAATATTGAAAAATTGAGATTTTAGCCTCTGAGCTGTAGAATATATTGCCATTTCTCACAAATTACATGTCAGGAATTAAGATAACAAGTATCCGGGTAGGGTAGGGGGTGTGTGGGGGGGTTGGTGGGTGTGTGTGGGTGTGTGTACCCGGGAAGAAAGTCTTGACCCGTCCCAGCTCTAATGTCAACTTCTTCATTGTGAATAACACATTGTTTTGGTGGGTATGCTTGCTCCTTCATCAGGTGAAACATGTAACTGTTGGAAGGTTTTGCATAGTGAGTGTATCTGTGTGACGTTGATAGTTTATTATTGTGACAATCAAAATATTAGCATGAAAATATAAATATCCTAGAGGTTATTATGATGCAGTGCTAAATGGTTATTGCGTAAATTGTTCAGGTATTCTGTATCAGTTACATTGTAGCTTTACTTGTACCAGTTTGTGGGAAAACCAGTGTCACTTCAGTATGTCCTGAATATATTGGAAAACATTACAGTATTGTTTAAGTACATGTAATAATACATGGAACTGTAGTATTGAAGTATTGAGAGAAGGGAGATCACTCTGTAAACCTTACTCTAACAAGATAATGTAAGGGAGATAATCCACATCATCTATCAATTAAACTTGGGTAATGTATATGGTTTCTGTTGCCACAATGGTGGGCAGATCAAATAAATGTGACCTGATCTGACACTCACTACTTATTATTTAAGAAACCTCCTTTGTGGTAGTGAAACAAAGGTGTTAAAGAAATAAAGCAAAATCATCTCAGAAAGCTGATATCTGATCTGCCAAAGAACTCGCATATCTTCCATTCTTTACTGCTTCTATTTTTATCTAAAAGTTTACACCCTCATGACTCTGTCAGCTAACCTTCATTATGAGTGAGTGAGTCAAGTTTTGTGCTGCTTTTAGCAATATTCCACCAATATCACGGCAGGGGACACCAGAAATGGGACTCACACATTGCATGAGGGGAATCGAACCCGGGTCTTCAGCGTGACATGCCTACACTTTAACCATTAGGCTAACACACACACGCACGCACACACACTTCATTATGAGGAAATAGTAGGTTCAAATTAATAGAATTCTGTGTGCAAGAGTAAGATACGTAAGAGCAAAGCTGGAATCACTCACAGAGATTTTCAGTTTAGTCATGTACTGGTGGGGTCATTCACATTGTACATGCTTCTCCATAAACATAATTAACACACACACACACCCCAGCCATAAATTTTGAACTGTCCTTAACTTTCAAAATGGGCCCTGAATTACCATGAAAACATTGGAAATGCCACAACAGAATGTCGGGATGGTGAGTTTATCTGATTTAACAAGGTAGGCGCTAGTGAACTTTAAGCTGTGCAGCAGCTACAACAGCCTAATAAGATTGATAATCGGACATATCATTGATGAGAAGAATTATCAACAATTACCGATATGAAAGTTGTGGCATCGAAAACATTGTACAAAATCTTGTACAATGTTTTTGATGCCACAACTTTCATATGGGTAATTGTAAGGCATCGAAAACATTGTACAAAATCTTGTACAATGTTTTTGATGCCACAACTTTCATATGGGTAATTGTTAATAATTCTTCCATAGTAAAACTATATTTCATTTTGGCAATTGCGCTCAGTTACTTCTCCGATATTTATCGATAAGTAATCAATATTTAGTTAAGACTTATCAGTCTATATAATCTATATTGATAGCTAGCCCTGTGGGAAGCATGATACAGTCACTGCCCTAAACCCCTCATGCACTTGGCAACTGTGGGCCATTGTTACTGTTAATACTGTTATCATCAATAGATTTGACCGCTGTACAGTGAATGCCTTGACATCAGGACCAGGAAATACAGGGTCTGAGAGAACAAGTAACTATTCAGACCAGAGTGGTAAAATGTGACAGAGAAGGCCTTGTATGTTTGTTTGGTTTTGTTGTTTAATGCTAAAGTGAAAGGCAAATATTATGGATGACAACTCCTTTATTGCATGTCACAACATTTCTGGGCTATTCCTTGCCCCTTCATCAGGTTTAATGCTGCATCCAGCATTGTTCAAACTTTATGATGGTGGTCTGTAAATACCAGACCAGACAATGCAGTGATTGACTTTATAAGCATTGATCTGCGCAGTGAGTCGAGTATATGTCAATTCGATCACGGTTAGTAAGTTATATTGTATAACAGGCACTGAAAATTGTCATTGAACAATATCAATACTAAGCCATACAATAACCCATTAAAATGTATTCATTGGGGCAGTTATATCTTAAATGACATGAGAAATTGTCTTCCTTTTCCCCAAAAAAGTATCAGCAAAATATGAGACAGTCAGACCTCACACCATACAGCGAACGCACGCACGCACACACACAAATTCAATCCTAAAATATCTCAATGAATAAGTGCACCCTAATCAATGAATAGGTACACCGAATACATTGGGGCGACAGACGAACGGATGGCAATCATTCGTCTATTAAGAAGATCAACGATGTCCACAATGACGATGTCAAGGTGAGGCGTCCAATCTCTGGAGCATGCGCCGAATTACGACTTGACCTATTTCACTTAGACGCCAAAGACAATTTTCTCAAACCATTTAAAGTGTAATCTTGCCTAAAACATAAGTCATAAATGAAATGTTATGTTTTCGTAATTTTCAATGTCATTGTCAAGTTTGCCCTTTCTTTGCCTATTCTTGCTTTGGAACTCAAACTATTTTGTAAAATTACACAAAAACGGGTAAACATTAGGTAAAGGTTGACTTACAAGCAGGCGGTCATCGTGATCAGGATGTCTTCAAACGTGAGAAGAACACCACCGAGATTGTCAACACGGACATATTCGTCGTCTGCAACTCGGAAGTTATCGCTGATACTCCATTCAACCATTATGTTAGTACAATGTGAATGGATAAAGGAGTTGCAAATACTGTTCACTTCGGGTGTTTCCGTGAGACCATTTATCCGAGAAAACTATCCTACTGTGTGTGTCGAATGGGAAAAATGATAACTCCGCAGAGGAACGAAACATTAATATTGAATAACAATTCCGCAATTTCGTTCGTTTTCACTAAAACGGTAATAAAAATCTATAAGAAAATTAGGAACCAAATTTACACAGATATTTGTTTTTATGACCTATTTACGTATTGACAGGACAGGTCCGCACTTGTTAGTAGCCCGCCATGCTACCTCGGAAAAATGAAGCTCTCTGATCGTACAGTCATTAATTTCAAAGTAGCAAAGATATTCAGAGAGAATACGGATAGAATAAATAGTGTAGATTTCGCTGTCAATGGCGAAACAATAATAACAAGCAGTGAAGATGATTCTATTGTCATATATGATTGCTTAAACGGAACGTAAGTGAAGACTGCAAATTGACACCGGCTCTTCCCGAGACAAAACAATAGTCTATTCATTGACACCCTTATTTACATGTTATATCCCCACTATGACACGTTAACAGTGGACATTTAGTAACGCTTATATTTCCAAGGAATACATATTTCAAAGACGAATAAGACAGGCGATGTTCGTGCATGCAGTAACAGTATTTCAGACGTGCTCTGGGAGCTACAAAACCGAAATATTCACATGACCTTATTCATATTGGCTGATGGCCGACTTAACACTAACGTTTGATTGTCCTCATCAATATATGTGCTCCATTACAGACCCTACTCATGTCAAAATATTGTCCTTTAATGGTGTTAAAATTAAGTTTTGATGGATGTTGTGACTGTTGGATTATAAGAATGAAATCGTAGCGAACCTGGTGTGACCTATTTACAAAAACATGTTATGAATATTGTTCCTTGCTGTTTCAGTGGATTGAATATGTGTAATAGCCTCAGTGTTATTGGTTTATGTCATGAAAACATGTTTGGATAAATACCCAGTTTGAACAGGCATAAACATGCGTTTATTTGTAAAGCATGTAATGAAAATGTACTGTTATGAACTGATGCAGATATTTACAACAGGTTCAAAAACAGCATGCTCATATGGTCATGGTTGTTATTTTGTCTTGGCTATAACACGCATATGAGTGAACTAGTGTGTTTGAAAGACAATCGTAATGCTAGTTTAATTTCAAATATGCACAAATAGTAGCATTATCAAATATTTAGTGTGGAAGCGGCCTATGATGCTGCTCCCCCTCCTCCCCAAAACAAATAACAAGAAAGTTTTCCATTTCAGACCTAAAAGGACCTTGAACAGCAAAAAATATGGAGTGGACTTGATACGCTATACACATGCAGTCAATACAGCTTTGCACTGTTCAACCAAAATCGATGGTAAGCAACAACTCTTAAATTGGAAAGTATTCTGACTTATTGTTATCAGGATGAAAATTAGGAATATATTCAAGTAATATAGTTTGAAGTCTAAGGGATGATACGGGCGGAAGTCTTTGCAGAGTTAGCAGTTAAGAGGGTTGGCTGTTGCAGTACCATGGGATTTGGTGCTAGAATATTGGTCCTCAGAAACCTATAGTGATTGCTAGAGTTGATATACAATATGGTGGTCAGGGTGACTTGGCTTATTGACTGTCCCCGTATCCTGATGGCTTAGGTTATTGCTCACCATATCAACCTCTTATTTACTGGCCACCATTTCATACTTGGAAGGCACGGGATTTACCTTGAGTCCTGTATTTGAGGGTCCATGGGACTCATACTGTTAATTTTCAGGGGTCCTGGACAACAAAATGGAGGTCCCAGACACTTAAATATTATTTACAGAATAGAAGAAGTTGTATATCCGTAATAATTGTCATTATTCTTCATCAACTCAACTTCTAAAATGCTCATCTAAGAAATAATTTTATTGTATTGTGTATCATGATCATCACATGAATTGTTACACTAATTAAGTTGCAATACCATAACCCAGCTAGGAGCAAACTCGGTGATAAGTTATTGTTACTTGATTGGAATTTTTACAAAAAGTAGTTGGACTTTTTCTGTGTCCCTGTGGATGCATCCATTGTCAATTTTTATGTGTATAGGACACAGGAACTTGCATCCTGTAAATCGCTGGTTGATGGAATGAATATTGCTGGTACACATGCATTATACTGGATACCTGCCTGTCATATTTAATTAGGTCACGTGATGCGAGCGCGGAAAGGTGAAAAAATATATAACNGAGATGAAAATAACCCTAACCCTAATCCCTAACCTAACCCTAACCCTAACCCTGCTAGGTATCCGGTATAATGCATTCTAGCCATATTGCTGAGTATGGAGAAGCAAACATATATACACTGTTTACACTACAGTGTTTGACAATCTGAGCTAATGAAATGCAGTGTATGCTGATGTGTTCCAGATTGTGAATAGAATGTAGAATTTACACCATGTGAATTTTTTGTTTCAGATACCATACGGTATTTATCGTTGCACGACAACAAATACATCAGGTATTTTCCAGGGCACACAAAAAAGTAAGTTTGCAACATTTAGGAGAGTTATGCCCCCTGCCACCCACATGTGAGACGGCGGACGTAAAGCCAACAATAGACACGGGGAGATTTGCTACGGCTGATGAAGTGGGATTAAGGGGAATCATGGACACTTTATCCAAAGCAACTGAAAGAAACGTATGGGGTGTAAAGATCTTCAAACGTAAGACATCCAAAAATGTAAACAAACCGAGAAATTTATAGTTATGTCCCCTGCCACCCACATAACAACAACATTGAACAATGTTGAACACACCTGAAGACCTGAACATCGCGTTTTGTTTGTTCACTGTTCATAGTAATAGAGCACATGGTTGGTCCGAGTCAACAAAGTTACCTAATTGAAAACAATATATCAAGATCATGAGCGCATGATAATGCATATTGATTTTACTATCTTGATGTGAAAGCCCCCATTCTACAAATAAACATTTTAGACGCAGCAAATATCTGCAGAATGGTGTAATTAGGAGATAAACATCATGTGTTGGGTTATTTCCTGGTTGTTATTGAGTACTTGAAGCATGGGAATTCATTTGGAACCGATGGCGTCAGCCGGAGGTTTCAAATGAAATATTCCCGTGCTTCAAATACTCAATAACACCCTGAAATAACCCAACACATGATGTTTATCAACATTGTAAACACAAAAGTAAACCAAAAGGTCCACACTCATTTTTGTGTCTGCATTCATTGACATCGAGTACGGGTACAGCAATGAAATGTCATCAGGCATCCGTTTCAGCTGTCTGCAATGGTAGCATCTGGAACTGTTCATTTGCGACGTCATTTGGACTTTATGTCACAATATGATTTGAATGACGACGTAACAATACAATGGTGTGAGCGATGTTTGTATGTATTAATACGCAGCTAATTTCCGGGAATCAAATACCGTTTGATCATGCTTTTCAACCAATCAGTTTAAAGAACCCAGTAACTTTTGGTTACAATTTCTGAGAGATGGTATTGCTTCAGATAACATGCCAAAATGATGTAGTTCAGTTTCAATGATTTTTATCTACCAATCACTTGTATATTACTCTTTGTCATCACATTGATTTTACAAACCCTGTATTCCTGAATGATGTGTATATGTATAGCTGCACCTCAATTGATAAATTGGGGATATGAATCAATTCACAGAACATGCAAGTGAATCATAACAGTCCCAGTAGTCCCTATTTTTAACCAACAAATCAAAAGTCTGGTTCCAGTAAGGCCTAATAAATATAATGTTGCGGTTCCGATTACACCTCTTTAAAATTTAGGGTAGGTAGGTCGGAATTATTTTATTAACATATTTTTTCTAGAAGTAAAGTACAAACTAATAACACATTTATTAATGTGTAATTGATTATTCAGTCAAGCTTGCAGCCATTATATCGACTTTCTCTATCAGAATGACAGATATCTGTTGGTCCCTGGAAAAAACCCAATGGTATCTGAAAGCATATTTTAGGGTCGGCACAAGAATTCAAGGGTCGGTCGGGTAAATGGAACCACAACATTTTATTTTTAGGCCTAAGAGGAAATCCAGTGTGTGCTCAGACCATTAAAGATGTGAAATTTGTAAATGCATTTTGTGTAAATTGCAAAGCAACTAAAGATCTCTATGTTTCTTCTTTATTTTTTGTGCATTAACAAACATAGCCTGAAAAATGTGATAAATGGTAAATATTTTTGATGATTGATCGGTTGTAATGAACCAATCATCAATTATGACACTTTAACCAATTACCATCACTACTTTGCATATACCTTCAGTGTCGCTCAGTGTAAGGTTTCAAACAAAGTCATAGTATGTACATCCTTGTGAAGTATTCATGATGATTCCAACTCTCGCTCTTCTAATTCATGCAATTATTCTATAACTCACCAAATCAGCCATACAAGTATGGACATGATTAAGGACTATTGTAGAAATTGGTTGTCAGATTTTCAAGCCCATGTTGTTTAAACATTCTCAAATGGATGGTAACTGGTCCGATGGCGCTGATGGTCATAATGCTTGTTGTCTTGTTTTCAGAGTCGTGACATTAAACATGTCCCCCATTGACGACACATTTTTGTCTGGGTCCATGGACAAGACAATCCGTCTGTGGGATCTGCGATCACAAAATTGTCAGGTAGGTAACAGCAGTTTAGCTCCTCAGACAACTCATGCATAAATGGGCTTATGTAAGGAATTAGGTGTCTTTAGAAAAAACATGCGAAATATAAAACTAAGGCCAAATAAAAAAAATGTTGTGGTTCCGATTACACCTCTTTAAGATTTAGGGTAGGTAGGTACCATAGCCCAGCTAGCAGCAAACTCAGTGATAGCGTATTCTCACTTGATTGGATTTTTACAAAAAGTATTTAGACTTTTTCTGAGTCCCTGTGGACGCACTAATATATTTTGTTGCGTCCATTGTCAATTTTTATACGTATAGCACGAAGGAATTCGTGTCCTGTAAATCCCGGTGTGTGATTCTTTTACAGAATGAACAGCTGCATTGTCAGACAATTTCCTGATAATCTGACCTTAGTTCCTTTTATTTGAACACCAGAGATCTGCCAACATCTTATTAAAGGACATGTCAAAACAATCTTTCATTGTGTCAGAGGCGGTTTCCATTATGGTACAAATATATAAAATGGATGCAGAAGGGATGCACAAAAATATGAACTGAAGTAAATTTTCAACAGGAAGGCTTATATGAATATAATGATTACATCCTACTGTACAGTGTACTGCATGTACTTAACTACTTTTCAGGATATGTCCTGTAAAGACGCTTGCAATTAATGATAAGGGTTTGTCTGTGGCCATAGTTTTGTTGGGCAAAGGAAACCCTGTTATGATGATAAGTTTGAATCCCAGAATGGCGAGCCTTATGTTTCTTGGTTTAAGGCAGCAGCACACAAGTGCTCATGGCTTTGTTCCCTCGTTGAGCTGACATACCATGGTATTTTATGATACTATAAATATGCAGAAATGCTATGCAACGTGTTCCAGCACAAATACCAACCACTCCTATTTTCGCGGAGTTACTCTGATTTTCAAATACAAAATCTGCTCTCCAATTTCTTGTTAAAAAACTCTGATTTTTTAGAAAACCCCGAATTTATTTTTATGGTATACAATTTCATAAGTCACCGGTGATTTATTTTAGTCAACACTGGTAAAAGCATTCAGAAGCTTAGCGTGTGATCCATTGGGTGTCGATTGTGTACATTGCGTGTTATTGACGATGGAGTTTCACAAAGTTTTTCCTGAATGCATGTCATAGTCTGTATGAAAGTGTAGCAAAATGGCAGAGCTGACCACGCGCTCACCCCCAACTCTCACCTTTGGTGCTCAGGGCTCCGTTTTCCTTAGATTCATGGTTGGCATCTCTGGTTCCAAGCAGTATATGACCAACTCTCTTTCTGTTGATGTAACTGGTTTGTTCCAGGTGATTAGGGGCAGTGGTGTAGTCTAGTAGTTAAGGCGTTCACTCGTCAGGTACCTGGGTTTGATTCCCCACATAGATACAATGTATGAAGCCCATAATTCTGGGGTCCACCGCCGTGATATTGCTGGAATATTGCTGAAAGTGACGTAAAACAATACTCACTCACTCCAAGTGATCAATCATCACTGATGTTAAATTTGTTAATAATTTAAAAGGCTGTAAGACATTCATAACATACAGTGTTCCTAATCACTTTGTTTTAGAAGTTGAGTTCATGTGATGTGTGTTATCAATCCCTTA
>VKKT01004422.1:31642-42809 GCA_008038995.1 Haliotis laevigata | reverse complement strand
CTAAGGTTCCACTATCTTTGGAATAGTGAGAGAGTTACAGCAAGTTTTGTTTCTCATCATCCAGAAAATAGGGGGTGGGGGGTGGTGGTGGTGGTGTGTTTGCTTAATTAAGTTCCAGGTGTATTATCTGTGAAATGTCATCAACAGAGACACATTCGACAAGATCCGATTTGTGTATTGTTTTGTTTTTTAAAAGCATTATGATCATTATTATCTCTTATACCGAACTGAAACGGACCGAACCGAAGGCCTTGTATCGCAATACGTACCGTACCGTGGTAAGAGCGTACCGTACCCTGGTAAGAGCGTACACTTTCACCCCTAGTCATGACTGATGCCCCATTTGGTCTCTACAGTAAACATTCTTGACTTGACGCCTCTGAGTCACGTAACTGTTCATAGGCATGAGCAATGTCATAATGTGCCTGAGCCTGGTCGCACAGCTCGTCCTTTATAAGACGTTTCGAGTTTTTAACAATTGTATAGCCGTCGATAGCTGTTGACACAACATTGAAGACAAATCCACCGTAGAACAACACTTTCCCGAACGTTGATAACCCTTTAACAACTGATTTGGATGCCTTTGCTGCTGTAGTACCAACATCTCCAAGAACCGGAAGAACTTCATCAATCTGTGCCACTTCAAATGCCTGTAGTCCAACTTTAACTGGCCCTTTTATCATTCCTGAGACACCCGAAGTGACGATTCCAAAATACTCAGCCTCCGAAAGTATGTGTAAAAGTCTTTCGTTTTCTTGGTTGAACTTATCGGTCCTGGCTTTTATCTGTTTCCACATTTCTTTTTTGGCTGTCATCCTTTTTCGATGAATGGCAAAAGAAACACATCCGGAGACGATACCCAAAGCAGCACCCGTCAGCGAGATGATCAAGCTTGTTCCAAAGGTGGCAAAGGCCAATCCAAACCCAACGAAGCCTAGTGTGTTGGATATCATCCCGAGAGTTGATGCGGCAATATCGGCTTTGTCAGCTTTAGTGTAGATTTGCTCCACCTCAACGCCGTATGTATAGTGAAGCTGGATTAGCTGATTGAGAAACTCATCCCTGGATCCCCGCGAAGACGTAAATGATGCCTTAAATTGTCTCCGTATCCACTCAAGTTCATCTGGAAGCAAACAGATTACAGACATTGACAGTAATGCAGTGGCATAACTAAGGTATCGCATGTAGGCCACTTGAAGGGGGACGCCACTGAGCACTTTCCAGTAAAGTCAGAAAGGCTATCCCCGGATAGAGAATTTCCTTCAGATGTACGTATGATTCAGATGTCTTTGATTATCATTGGCGAGAAGCACCAGATGGCTGGATTGATACATCATTAATATACATTATATTAGTTAAAAATAGAGTGCTTGCCATAGGCGATCTACGTATCTATACGCCTGTGCAGTAATATACAGCTGGATCTCAGTGCTTTTAGATTACCATTGCAACAACTCCATTCGACACTTTGGGATTTTACTCCTAACATTAACACGCTCACTGACGCGTTTCATCATTTTCAGTCATCACGCGATAGGCACCGTTGAGTGTCTGTTCAATCAATTCCAGAACATTACCTGGACACTCAAACGTAATGGTCATCACCATGTTAGTTCCAACCAGGTCACTGCCAGCATCATCTGGGTCAAGGTCATCTGTAGCGTCAGTAACAACTAGGGTTGCTCTCATTTTCTTTCTTTCAACAAAAATACCCTTGAAGTTTACTGAAATCAACAAATAGTACAGCATGTACACGTCCAGTTTTTAGGCTCAGAACTCCTGTTTCCAGGGGTGGGTGGTGTGTGTGTGTGTTTGTTAGCCTAATGGTTGAAGCGTGCGCTCGTGGCGCCGAAGACCCGGGTTCGATTTCCCACAAAGATACAATATGGGAAGCAAATTTCTGTTATGCCCTGCTGTGATATTTCCTTAATGCTGCGAAAAGGCATACTCACTCACCTTCAGCAATAACATCGATCCGTCTTGAACCACTGCGTTCAACTTAATTTCATATTAATAAAACGACTCGGTGCACCTTCATCCCATCTTAAGAATACAGTCACCATATATTGAGATGGGGCTGATGCTGAGGTATTTGTTTGAGTGTCTTTTAGAACTATACATCCTGGTTATACTTGAAAAAAGTGCAATACATGAAGTTGCAAAATTAACTTACCCCATTTTATACGGAAGAATCTTTGGACTGTTTTCCATCCTGAAAGCACGGCCCTTTTTATTGCTGAAACATGGAATAGTATCAACATTGTTGAAATAGACACATACAATCAAGACAGTGCGATTTTAACTTTGGTCGCGAATTATATCCAGTGTGTTCGTTTTCGATCCGCTGATTATGAAGGAAGGCATTATCTAGGTTCTTAGAAGTGAGTGAGTTTAAGCCGCTTTTAGCAATATTCCAGCAATATCACGGCAGGGGACACCAGAAATGGGCTTCACATATTGTGCCCATGTAGGGAATCGAACCCGGGTTTTTGGCGTGACGAGCCGACGCTTTAACCACTAGGCTACCCCACCGCCACTTCTTAGAAATGGGGGTAATACTGCTGTACATGTTGAACATGTAAGGAACACTGTTCAGAAAAGACATTTTTGTCGTACCTCGACTTCGGCTCCCGTTGTTGCCCATGTTGACAGTTAGGTACAAGCGTTCGGCTGGAAACGAAACACAATAATGTCTGAATATATCCCAAGCAAATGATATGACGAATAAGTATAAGGTGTATTACAAGCATACACCTGGAGTGTTCTATGTCCAGAAAGGGTCTTTGTTGAAGACCTGTAGTCTTGCACTGGTAACACATGGCAAAGGGAACATAGCAAGAAGACAATGTCATCAATATCCCCCGCAATGGCAAAATACTCTTCATGAATGTGTCTACTAGTTATGATAATGTCAAATGTTTTGGTGTGTATTATACAAAGTGGAAGGAGAGTATTGACAGGCTTTTGGGTTCTGCTCCAGAAAGGAGCACTACCACAAATTCAGTCGAAGCCAAACTTGTTGCCATGGAAACTCAAAAATATAATTGATTCAATAATCCAAAACTACCAAAGAGCACCAATTCACCACTATACCTATCTATGTGCCAATTTTGGTGGAGAAATATCGTACGGCTTTAAAGTTCTGCTCCGGAAAAGACAAATGTGCACGGACGGACGGAGTGCTCTTAAAATACAAAGTTGTCTTGGACAATTATGAATGGGGATAACTTTCACTGAATTTACGTCAACTAGTAGAACTATTCCCACCCAAAACGTATCATATTTATTAAATGAAAGGTTTGTTTGAACATATTTTATTCAGCACTGAAAGGGATTGGGCACAAGTTATTCAGCTTATTAGCCCGCTCCAGACAATTACATGGAAACGAAATACATGTACTGGACAATGGATAGAGGCAAGAGATATTACACATTAACTGGAACGTTTACTACGTACAATGAATTTATGGACGTGACAAAAAATATTTTCATTTATGGTTTGTGGTTGACGTACGGAATGTTGTTAATGTCTTAGTTAACTTTTAGGATTTCAAAGCCTTGTATCAAATCAAACCGGCAGCTGACATAGTTACTTTGGACATTTTAAAAAGAAATGATTGGCATCTTCCATCATAGTGCCACAAAGACAAGCCTTGCTTTCAGATAACTAGACAAGAAATAGGTCTGCATTTACAGAATTACATGAATGTCTCAACTTAATGTGTATAATATTGATATTCCTTTCACGAAATAGGAAATGTTTAGGCATTCTATCCATTTTTTTGTCTTCAGATAATTTAGATTTAAATGATGGTAATGAATTGGTACATTTTATAGTGGAGACGAGATTATTCCATAAAACAAGCACAACCAAAGATAAACGACTTTTGTAGAACTGTGGTTCGAAACTTTGGAATAGCCAAATAAGACTTGTTACGCAAAGATAGTTTCAGTAGATGGTGGAAGAAAGTGTATCACGGCGGGGGACACCAGAAATGGGCTTCACACACTATACACAACATACATAAGAAACTCACTGAGGCTCGTGATGATTTGTTCTGCATGTGACAGTTGAATTTTCACTTGAAACTTTGAAGGTAACTTTTGTTCAGGACGTACCCCAACTGATAAGATTTACAAAAAATAATAACCCGACAAAAGAGGAATTTTAAAAATCATCATTTTCATTTGCTACAAAAAATGCCACTTTTGATGAAATTGTTAAAATAGAAAGACCAACTTGCTGAACAAAGGAAGAATATTAAAGGCAAGTCATGATTCAATACTTTGTCAAATTAGATCTCGCGTCTATTGGTGCTCTTATGACATAACACATTTTATGTTGAAAAAGATGTGTTATTTGAATGAACATTTCACAATAGTCTTCTTCACGGTTTGACAGCTGCAGAAAAAAAGATGTACCATTTGCCGATCCTGCTCCAAGAACCTATCTCACAAGCCTTGGCATACAGGTTACACAAAATCCGTAGTTTTACAGTGCAGACGGAATCAACTGACAGCTGGGATTGGGTGATTTTGCGTAAGATAGTCATTGTTATTATGTTTTTATTGTGGCTTTAAGACAAGACTATGCACACATGTACATGTAGTAACTGCTGATGGCTTAGTTATTTTGTTTAAAAATATAACGTTACTATTAGGGCTGCGCAATATAACCGGTTTACCGGTATTTACCGGTTCAGACATGAAAACGATGCCTATTGGGATACGCTGATCGAAAACCGGTATTTTGACGTGCATTCGGAAAACTTCGTAATACTCGGAAATCTTCGGTTATTTCCGCTATTTAAATTGTTCTTTTCCTTGTTTCATTAGTGCCAAAAATTACTTACAATTTTTTTTTTGTCATCATTAAAAGTTTTTATTAAAGGTTAATCAATCATAGTGATTTTGTTGTGTTTTTGCTTTATAATCAAGCATTAACTCGATTATAAGTAGTTTTTGCTTAAAAACATAATTCTAGCAATATATTGCAATACATATCGCAATATATGCTTTCCCATCGCAATATATCGCCATATGAAACTTCTTTGTAATACCCACCTCTAGTTACTATAGAAGTCAATGGGAAGATATTTGGATCTAGTGGATTTAGTGTAGTTTTACCCACAAGAGTTGTCTTCCCGTTCATTATGTCAAGGTGACACGTGATACTGTATGAGAACAAAGACCATCTCCGATGATCGTCACTGCTCCAGTACTGACAAAAGTGTTCGGTGATAATGCCTTCTGATCCACATATTCAGCCGACCATCAATCAATATGTTTCATTCTGACTGCCACCATATAACTCCAAGACTTCTCTAGCACCAGATAATGGAACCGGACAAAGAAGGGCGGTGACTATATATTGTATTCAGGATGCAGACAAAGAGAGAAGAACACAAAATGGGATAACATCGTGGCGCTACTAGACATACTCACCGCTAACAGTTTGTGAAAGAGAATCTTTGGGTGCGACAACCGAGGTAACTGTAATATGTGTTAACGTCCCGCCAGACTGCAATATTTAGAGCGGAACAGGTCAATATCACATGTCTGCCGCTAATGTGTGTCTAGAACGCGAGTAACACAGTCAAAGACGAACATTTGCGTGACATTTGTTATTGATAAGCCTCACGAATTGCCATTAAAATATTCTTTTGAGCGCACTAGCCACCAAAGGTATGACAAGTCTCATATGTCTCCATACACATAGGTAATAAATCTACCAAAAAACTTTCACAATCTCTACTTTCAATCGCCTGAATACTTTCGCCTTCGCTTTCAAAGTAAATCTCCTGGCAGTAATGCTATTAGACTAACGCTTAGTCTCTGAATATATATAATTTTGATAGAAATAACCAGGCCATTTAAGTTGAAAAGAAGACCCAGGGAGGCCAGAGATTCAGACCCTGAACCTGAAGAAAACTAGACAGATTTTATTTAGGTTTTAGCATTGCAGATGGGGTTTGGCAGTTGGGAAAATAATGTGGTTCAGGGACTGTGAGACAGACTATAATTTCAATCCTCAGATAGCCTAACACGAACACATTAGAGCTACTGCTGTAAATATCTTCTTTAAGAGGCATTTTAGAAGTTGTAAAGATGAAGGCAAACCAAGTTCTATGCATAGTCAACTTCTTTGTTGCAGTGAGTGCGATGTTTCGGTGTAGGTACAAACACCGTTATCAAGCACGGGCTATAAAAAGTGAGAAGGTATAAGTGTGAAACATCAACTGTCAACTACAACTGTGTATAGATCTGAATGTACGATTGTTCAGTGCCTTTGAAAAGCAGGTATGCACCCCGGCATACCCTACCTCCAGCTTGATAGTCGACGTGAATTGCTGCATAACTGATGATGAGGCGAGCATCAATATTCGGCCTCTCACCCGTCTTCAGTAACCCATGCTTGTAAGAAGCAACTAACGGGATCGGGTGGTCAGGCTCGCTGACTTGGTGGACACGTGTCATTGTATCCCAATTGCGTAGATCGATGCTCATCCTGATGATCCCTGGATTGTCTGGTCCAGAATCGATTAATTATAGACCGCCGACTTATAGCTGGAATATTGCTGAGAGCGGCGTAAAACGTAACTCAATCAATCAAAATGGTGAGGTTTATTTGTCGGAATAAATCTGATAGAAAGTGTTTTGAACCAGACACTTAGACTGACAACTAATCTCTGAAATGAACTGATTTTACAGAAAAAAATAAAATATATTGAAAAGGAGCCCTGCGACTTTCTTCATTTTCAGGAACTGTGGAAATCTAGACTTCCCAAATATTCTAGACCTGCATGACCTTTCATGGAAATATTTGCTTCAGGGTCAGACTACCAGACACTGGGCGTGCTTACCTCAACTCGGCACACACACGGACAAATCCAGGAAATTACACGATGTCGCCAGTTGAGTTGCAGGCGCCTTGTGGCTAGGTCGTGAGAGCTAGACAGAGCTGTCGTATGTTATGGGGATACTGATATCATATCCATTCTCCGTGGACAAGGTTTGAACTTTACATAATAGAATACCCGGCCTTACCTGGGCTTATAAATATCTGCACATTGGGAAATCCGTAAAACGAGAAGTGGAGTTGTTCTATAAATAGCGACATGTCGAAGGCCGTATCCTGGACTCCTGGCCACAACGAACACCGCCAGTAGACCTGTAGACCTTTAGCTACAGCCATATATGCGTCATGAAAGAAGCTTTCACCCATAAATCAGTTTGTCTTTTATTACTAATCAATTTAAACAATGCCAATCAAAAAGATGCAGCTGTAGAGCTGGGGTTGTTTCATGAACTGAGCCTTTCTTGAATAATGTCATGTCTTGAAACTGACTATTCTGCCTCAGATTATTGAATTATCGATCCCTCACTGCCTGAATAGTGAGTGAGTGAGGTTTTACGCAGCTTTTAGCAATATTACGACAGGGGCACCAGGAATGGGCTTCACACATTGCATAGACAATAACTGACATCTTACGCACCTTTAGGGAGAGTTACTGCAGCTCGAGTGCAACATTATTCATCGTGCCTCGCGGCTTGGTGTGTACGTCATCAGCTTATGGCCGAGGCTCGTGTGCACCGTCATAAAGAACTGCATTACCGTTGACGGTATATTTTCTTCTATATTTTTTAACAGTTGCGGATTTTGTTAGTTAAAAGATGAAAAATTAAATAAAAATGAAAGGGAATTTTTAACAACCTCAAAAGGCTTTTTTCATCGGAGATGTGATGAACATGACTGACATAACAACTTGTCGTTTTAGTCGTATGAATATCCCTTGTATTACGTGTACTGTCAGAGTGATCTTTGCCATCGGCGGTATGAAACATCTGCTGAATTTGTTGCAATTTAGGTAGACCTATCCATAAACACAGTGCAAGGCCGCTCAGATAAACTATCCAAGTAATATAGCTTCATATTCTGCGTGTAACAGGGGCGGTGAGGGTAGCCGAGTGGTTAAAGCGTTGCTCGTCACGCCAAAGAGCCGGGTTTGATTCCCCAGATGGGTAAAATGTGTGAAGCCCATGTCTTGTGTCCCCCGCTGTGGTATTGCTGGGATATTGCTATAAGCGGCGTAAAACCATACTCACTCAGTGTGTATCATATGCCGTTTGACATGTATTTGTGGTGTACCCTTCCGTGATATTGCTGGAATATTGCTAAAAGCGGCGTAAAGTCACACCCACCCACCCACCCACGACTTTTCTATTTTTCTGTATTTTGTCTTTTGTATTGGTAAAGATGAAAAATCGTTTTGTCCCCGCCTGACTGAAATTGACACCTGAAATTGACACCCTTCCAGTCACCTCTCTTTTCATCTACTGTGTTTTCTTGTTTGTGTTTAATCGGTAATTTAGAGCACACACTCTTGAGCAGACACCCCGGAGTCACGTAACTGTTCATAGACACCAGCAATGGCATAATGTGCTTGAGCCTGGTCGCACAGCTCGCCTTGGAAAAGTCGCTTAGAGTTGTTGACGATCGTGCAAGCGTCAATAACCGTGGACACAACATTGCAGATAAATCCACCATAGAATAGCACTTTATCCCCAGCTGTGAGACCCTTAACTAATGACTTAGATGCTTTTGCAGACGTAGACCCAACATCAGCAACTACTGGAAGAAACTCGTCAACCTTGGCGACTTCAAACGCCTGCAGCCCCACTTGAACTGGCCCTTCAATCATTCCGGAGACACCCGACGTAACGAAACCAAAATACTCAGCCTCTGAAATTATGTGTAAAAGTTTTTCATTTTCCTGGTTGAACTTATCAGTCCTGGCTTTTATCTGTTTCCACATTTCCCTTTTGGCTGTCATCCTTTTTCGATGAATGGCAAAAGACGCACATCCGGAGATGACACCCAGAGCGGTACCCGCCAGCGAGATGATCAAGCTTGTTCCAAAGGTGGCAAAGGCCAGTCCAAACCCAACGAAGCCCAGTGTGTTGGATATCATCCCGACAGTTGATGCGGCAATATCAGCTTTGTCAGCTTTAGTGTAGATTTGCTCCACCTCAACGCCGTATGTATAGTGAAGCTGGATTAGCTGATTGAGAAACTCGTCCCTAGATGCACGCAAAGTCGTAAATGATGTGCTGAACTGTCTCCGTATCCATTCATGTTCATCTACCAACAGAAATATGCAATATACACCTGGATCTACCTACAATTGGTGTAAGTGTTAAAAGAACAAAAAAGATCTCATTTAAAAGGGACCCGGATGACCCATTCGTCTAAATCGCCGCCATTTAGGTGTGTCCCTTGGATTGATTGATTGAATTTTGTTTAACGTTGCCCTCAGCAACAGTCCCGCTACATGGCAGCGGTCTGTAAATTATCTAGTCTGGACGAGACAATAAAGTGATCAACAGCATGAGCATCGGTCTACGCAATTGGGATACGATGACATGTGTCGAACAGGTCAGCGAGCCTGACCACCCGATCCCGTTCGTCCCCTCTTACAAGCATGGGTTGCTGAAGACCAATTCTAAGCCAGATCTTTACATGTGTGTCCCTTGGAAGTGTCGGAAACATATGGTCGTTGATTCTAATCACAGACTCGATCCCATTACGTTTCGAGATTTGTCAGTACTAAACCCTGAAGGGCTTCACCACACTCGCGCCTGCATTCTTCCTTCCACGACAGGCGTAGTGGGGTAGCTTTGTGGTTAAAGCGTTCGCTCGTCGCGCTGAAAACCTGGGTTCGATTCCCCACATGGGTACAATGTTTGAAGTCCATTTCGACGTCCCCCGCCGTGGTATTGCTGGAATATTGCTATAAGCGGCTTAAGACCTTACGCACTCATTTCACAAGAATTTAACATGCCCTGATAAATAACGCAGAAAGAAAACGACGTTCATCAATCTCCCTTTCACTCACTGAGATTCCACTGTACCTGTAGACATACATGTATATATATTGATTGAGGATGTATGTAAACATTACCTGGGCTCTCAAATGTAATCGTCAAAACCATGTTGGTTCCGACCAAGTCTTTGTTGTCTTCATCACGGTCGAGGTCATCGCTGGGTTCAGTGACCGATAGCTGTGCCTTTATATTCTGTTTTCCCGCAAAGGGCGCCTTTAATTTTGCTGCAGACAGATATTATGGTCCATCATAACACTATTTCCAAAGACGTGTATGTATACCAGGCTAACATCCCGCGAAATCTGTCGTTTGTTGTGATCATTCACTGGTCACTAGTGGTGGACCGATTATTGAAATAGTCGAAGACTGGTCGCAGTGACTAAACGACCAAGCAATCAATCAATTCTAGAACACTTTCATTAACGGTATTTTTCACTAGGTTGGTTTTGCCTGTTACATTTCATAAGCACTACAAGCTCGTTCCAAGTCATGATTGAATTTATCTTAAAGACTCTAAGAAGAAATTTATGCTCCTCCATACTAGTCATCCTTTAAAGATCCTTTTTTGCCAAAAACCCCCCATAGAACTATTGTTTCTTTCCTTATTTTTGTGTGCATTAACACATTTCATAAATGACGCTAACCAATTATTTTCGATGATTGATCGGTTGTAATGAACCAATCATCAATTATGAGATTTTAAMCAATTCCCAACATTACTGGTCACTAGTCCAGAGAAAAGTATTGTACAAGAAATGATAAGAATACAAATATCCACAAGTATTCGGATTTCGAATTAAAATACGACACTTGTGTGCAAGAAGAGCTGAGGACATTCTCATATGAGCCAATCAACACCGAGGTTTCTAAATCCTTGGTATGGATGCTCGAAGCATTGACAGTCGTATTCGATGTCTGTATCTCGAAAACGATTACATGCTCAGACTTCACGCAGAGAGGCATCGCATCACATTTAAAGATCTGATAATAATGGGACTGATTTACAGTCATTAGTGGCACAAAAACTATTCGCTTACCCCATTTTAAGCAGAAAAACCTCTTTACTTTTTGCCAGACTGATCGTAGTCTTTCTATTACAGCTGAAAATATAATAATATTCAAAGAGTCAGTGAAACAGTCAACTGTAAAGTGACACTGATGCGCAAGGGTTATGTTAGAAATCTTCATAGTCATCTCGTATGTCCAATTTTTAACACCCTTGAAGGTCTGGGTTAGAATGAACCTTCAGCAACCCATGCTTGTCGTAAGAGGCGACTAACGG
>VKKT01004422.1:0-12243 GCA_008038995.1 Haliotis laevigata | reverse complement strand
AAACGTTATGAAAGACACGTAAGATGATAATCAATAGATGAGACATATTCAATACACATGAAGAAAGCATAAAATATCTTTGAGAAGACCCCTTGTGCCTGCAGGCAGCACGTGCATTTCGTGCCAGGTGAGTCGACTGTCTGTCGTCATACCTGGCTGAGCGACCTAATTGCCATCTATAGCCTGAKCTATTGTTTTCAGCAGCTATTCCAATTTTTTCTAAGGTTTGCCCTATTTTACACCTGGAATGAAGTGACTCCTTAAGTTTTGCTATTTTATTATATTTTAACAATAATAAGGATGTGATCACTGGACTACATTTTACATCAGAACTATACGTTACATCTGGATTATAGGTCACATCAGGACTATATTTTATATCTGGACTATAATTAGTCTTGGAGAGAGCGTACAGATGGGCGGTAATCCGAGAAGACCGACCTTGACGGTATGTAATTACACACCGACAGAGGGGATCGATTAGGCTCTTCCAGTTCCACACCATCTGCCAAGTTCCTAGATTGTTTTGCACACATGCTCTATGATCTACGTACACGGGTGACACGAAGTCCAACTTTGTCCGGACAGGTCAGAAAGCCCCGTACTGCACGAAGCCGTAATGGTCTCGAAAACGCAGATGTTCTGTTTTCAAAATACCCATAGAGTAAGTCAAGTACCTATATAAATCCTACTAATCCCCCATAAATCCGACTGATTGACAAAAAAATGATTAACTGATTTGTTTTCATAATTAAAGAACCTGACAATGGTGATTATTGCAATATATAGATACCTGAGGATATATTTCTTTGATACACAATACTTCTAGACGAACAAAATATAGGTGAGATATCTGGTTTTACGTAGTCTAAAATGTCTGGTTGTCTTGGAAACATTTTTGGACATTTATACATATATGAGAGAGAGAGAGTGAGAGAGAGAGAGTGTGAGTGAGTGAGTGAGTTAGTTTAGTTGTACGCCGCACTCAGCAATATTCCAGCTATATGGCGGCGGTCTGTAAATAATCGAATCTGGACCAGACAATCCAGTGATCAACAGCATGAGCATATGAGAGAGAGAGAGAGAGAGAGATTAGTCTCAGTCTCTGAACTGCATTAATCTTCTTTCTGGCAAGCCCTATCGGCAATGCTAAGGTCCAGATGAGAGAGAGAGAGTAGTAGAGTACACAGAGTATCACGTGGCACACATTACTTTTCAAGTGTGCATCACAGCTCCCAAACAGTGGCCATTAAATTCTACCCCTGCATAATTAGCTTGACCTTGAGTCCATTGCCTGACGTCCATAGTGACGTAACCCTTGCGTTACGAGGATGATGTCGTAACAGCACCGGCTCGTGCAGCGCCAACATTCCCGACATAGTGTACACGGTCAGGGTACACTCATTGCCAGCCCACGTCTTCATTGAAACAGACAAGTCTGCTCATCCCCTACTGAACAGTATTCCTCCGCCGAGTGCTTGTGTTTCCCATAAGAGGTCAATGCGCCGGGAAGGTGTCGTCTGCTGCTCGTTGCTTCCGCTTTGCCGTGTTACCAACTATCTCCGTTAGGACCAGGTTCAGCTGTGGACATTTGGAGGTATGTGTGTTTTCTGTTGGGATCTTTGGCATGGGTTTGGAGTATGTTACAGTCGTTTTACTAATCTTGTGTTCTAAGTGTGTGCAATCGGTTCCTGATTTCAGTGGGTTTCGAGTTTCACAACTTGGCTATTTTTAGAACCCACTGCGCTGTACCTTTAGTTTCTAGAACGCATTTAAGAAAATGGAGAATATATATTTTGTAAAATACTATTGATAACGCTGACATATAGATTGAAATGTAAGAAACACCCTGTAACAGGCCTGATTTCGACACCTGCGGCACGAGTCTTTGATCCCGAATATTGAATAACAAATCCTTGAGGGGCCTTCATATTGATTTTGGTCGTATTTAAATACTGGCAAACATTAAGTGACTTAAAGCTGCCAAACAGCCGTAACTTAGCATCAGTATTGTAAACTTGAAGATATAAGTAACAGAGCGACACGTGTTACTCGCGCGTGCTTGATGCGCGTTCTAACATGTGCCTAATGCGTGTTCCATGCACGTTCCTTGTTCTGAGGAATCACTGCCAAATCATTATGTCTATATTCTTATCACAGTCTATCTCTCCTTTCTCACTCAGCCATATGAACCATACTTAAGTACACGAAAACGCAGTCGGGCCCGCTCTGTATGCGCGTGCGTGTGTGGATGTGGCCTTGACCGATTGATTAAACGTTCTCTACCCAGTGCTGTTGGATTTGTTCAGTTAAAATTGATCCTAATTAACGAATATTCCCCATATACTGCAGTACCGCATTAGTGACACTCATAAAATAATTAGCTCTCGTAGTTACACTTCTAATTAATTGTTATTAATTGCTCGTCCGCTAAATTTTTCTAATAATTGTCCTAAAAAATTAATATTCTTAATATGTTATCGACGCATGCACAGTAAATGTGTTCAGTTCACGTGCTGCTTACAGAATCAGCCTTAAGTTACCTTCACCCCTGTTCCTTGTCTATTATTAGCAAAAGGGGGATATTGTTACAACAACCCCCAATATATCCGCGTTCCATTGTCGCGTTGCTTAGATGAGTAGGCACACACATCTGGAGTTTCTAACCAAACATGAGTAATGGAAATTGTTAGTATATTAGTAAAATAACTGAAAACGTTTTGAGACGACCATAACTGTGTATTGTAATAATATTGGACGTACCGTGCCTTGACCTGGTATACTTAGTCTTTTTAAGGGAAACATTGCTTAGATAGCGGACACACTTTAGGACACTCCTCCGATACAACCATTTTCTTGGGTGTATTCTTTCAAAAGGATTGAGAAGATGGATATAATTAATCAACGGCGGTGATGGGGTAGCCTAGTGGTTAATGCGTTCGCTCGTCACGCCGAAAACCCGGGTTCGATTCTCCATATGGTGACCAATGGTCTAGGAAGAACTCTCCATACACTGAAATAGATTGATACATATCTGAACCTTCTGTGTAGTTGAAGACGTGTGTGTGTGATCTGATTATCGTGTTGATATATAGTCAGGTAAATAACTCCTCATAATAGTTGTGTAGCTGCAGCTGGTGAACCATCTACAGGAACTGCGTCGCCGGGGTAACAAGAGCTGATGCACCGTAAACAGACGCCCACATGTGGTGCCAGACATCACGCTGAGTGTTAAGTGTCAAGAAGACTTTACTGCCTAGAAGCAATGCTGTATCACGAACATGGAGGTTTCCTTCACGTACAGCGGCAGTTATGTAGATGGAACACCTTCAGGGCGGCGTTTAATAACAAACTAACCTTGAGGTAAACCACTGGGCTGAGAGGGATATATAGAGAGTCTAGTGGTTGAAAGCGTTCAAACTTTACACACAAGTAGGGGAATAGGGTAGCCTAGTGGTTAAAGCGTTCGCTCGTCATGCCGTTAACCCGGGTTTGATTCCCCACCTGGGTACAATGTGTGAAGCCCATTGCTGGTGTCCTGTGCTGTTATATTGCAAAAAGGCGGAGAAAACCATACTCACCCTTTCAAAGTTTAATGTCGATTCCCCATATAGATGCTATGTTTAGTATCGATATGTGGGAAGTTAGTGGAATGTTTCTGAAAGCGGCATAAAAACAACCATCTTCCTCACTGTTGGCTGGCATGCATGCTTCACTGTTGATACTTATTGTTTACCATCAGAGGTGAGGTGAGGTGAGGTGAAATTGGCATTTTACGTCGTGCTTGAGAATATTTTGATCATATGACGACGTGCATGCGTGCGTGTATGTGTATGTGCGGCTTCTTGTACTAGCCCAGACTTTTATAGTGCTAGCCCACTGAGATACCCCACTCAGACGCATTAGACTGACTCCGAGCCGACCAGTCCTTGTTGTACCTATTAATGACGAGCACCAAGGTACCAACAAGTACCATATTTTAACGTCTTTTGGTATGACGCGGTCGGGGATCGAACCCACGACCTTCCGCTCTCCGGGCGGACGCTCTAACCACTACCTAACGGAGGTTAACCATCAGAAGAAATGTTACCTCTGTGCATTAACGAACATGATCCCCCAATTTCGTAACATTTGCTGAAAATTTCTGTTTGATTTCAGTTAACAACCAAATGTAAATGACAAACCCTTTCCGTATCCATATAACAGAAATCTCTGCTAAAGGCAGAGTCGAATTTACGTGTCCGCTGTACGATGAGCATGTATTTATTAGCACTGTCAAATAATAATTGAACCACGTGTTCTCGAAAACACCATCGGCGGCACCCGCCACAAAACACGTGCAAAGGCAAATTAATTGTTCAACTAAAATTAGACGGGAACATATTGCTATACATATAGGGACCTGCATCGGACATAATTTCTGCCACCCATATGCAGATTTTGAGTTGCCCTGTACATGTTTGCAATAAAAAGCTTTTAAAACATTAGAGTTCTCGAATGTTGCAAGCAATGCGGTTTCAGCCCTTGGGATATTGGTACTGGCTGATCCCGGGCCCAAATCAATGAAGTCATAATATTATCAGCGTAAAGAGTGCATAGAAGAATTTGTCACTGCTGAATTACATCTTGGTAGAGAATGAACGTGGATTTTTATCCATGACAATTGATTAGCCATACATTAGTGGTGATAATTTTAAATTTTAAAACACTGCCTCGACAAGTCACCTATCGGAATAGTGCGGTCACATGTCCTCTAGTCCTGAGATACGTGAGTGAGAATGGTTTTACGCCGCTTTTAGCAATAGTCCAGCAATATCACGGCGGGGGGTGCCAGAAATGGGCACAACAGTGCAGATTTAAGGTACATGCACCCATCGGTCCGAAGTATGGTGGTTCTCATACAGTTAAGTACCATGAAACCAAAATATATGCCAAATAGATCAAGATTTTCTTCCGTTTCAGATTGCATACAGATATTTTCTGACCGTTCTCTATCACATGTTTAGACAATTAGAAAAGCAAATCAAACATATGATCCTTTTAGAGAATGATTGTTAATTATGTTTAGCCCTAAACCCTGAACATTAAATATTACGATTTTCTTCTTTTTTTTTTCTCAAATGACAAACAACACGCTAAACAAACCAATGTTTCACACTTACATAACCACACTGCTGCCACGGAATAGGTATAGATAGCGGTTCCTCGAACCCAAACCGAGTTCAGTGATGCTCATCCTATTGACCACCGGTTAAGCGTGCTAAGTTACGCTTGTTGCTATGAAGCTTAATGCTACTACAAAAACACACTATCCATCACTGTCTGCTAATGGAAACAAAGTGATACAGACATGACATGTGACGGTTGGGGATTCCAGTTCCTGACGCCAGCGATATAATCCAGTTAAGGGGCGAGAACAGATTCGGTAGCATTTGTTCTGTCAACTGGGACTTCAGGCCATAATTCTCTCCAACATAAAGAAGGGATTATATGCGCTCAGGTAGTGTACTTGCTATTAGCTCAGTAGGACTTTATTTCATTCGTAACCGAAACGGATTTAAATATGTTTTATCTATTATAACACATCACATCGAGTAAGATATAAAAATGTCCTTAAAACTAAAATTTATTATCCATTCCATGGAATCAATTTCAGTCAGAATTGGCTTTGGCTTCTGTTGGATTTAAGTGATAGTTATGACACAGACAAGGGCGTATTTAAAAGAAAAGCAGATCGTTATTTTGGTTTTGTTCCATGATTGCTTCAGCCCACCAAAGCCTGGATATTGGTCATCAATAAGTTAGCGGTCTCTGAGGAGATCAGCTGTCAGATCTAGTTTCAACTCGCTCTCTGCATGGAAGAGAGTTTGTGAATATGTTTTGCTGATCCGATTCCTGACGAGCTATTGGTAAATGGCAGCTAAGGTAATATAGAGACACACGTGTAATATGCCCGCTATTCCACTCTCATCTCCACCCTCATCTCCCCACCCTTATTGATACAAGAGCACGGCTATTCAACTTCTTGCGTACCTGGAAAAAGACATTAACTGTCATGTAAATATCAATTTAAGCTGTCATATGTAAAGTTCGTATATATGGCGTTCGGGTCGTTGGGGTAGCCTATTGGCTATAGCGTTCGCTCGTCACGCTGAAGACCCGGGTTCGATTCCCCAAACGCTTGCAATGTGTGAAGCCCATTACTGGTGTCCCCCGCTGTTGTACTGCTTGAATATTGCTAAACGCGGCGTAAACCAAAACTCAATCACTTGTCAAGGGATGTCAATATATACGCTTAATACATGTGTCTCTAGAGCTGTTGATCAGTAGTTTGATCCCCTGATCGCGTAGGTTTGCTCATTCACTAACTGAAGTTCGAGTGCCCCGTTATTGTGTCAGCATCCTGTGAATTTAAAACCCAAATAACCCTCTTCATGTACAGAGAGAGAAGAGGTCACTTTAATGACTGTCTCGGACATCTCCGGTCCTCTCATAAATACGTCTGATTGCACAGCTGATTCCTGGAGGGTTTTGATCTGTCTATCGAATGCTGATTCACGCATACAGCACCGCTATACATAATCTCTATCGACGTCTATGACAAGGTGTTCAATCAGCTCAGTCCTGCCACGTCAACGATTTCAGCTGTCTCGGAACAACGATGAGATGTCCGCGTTATACTTTGTAATTATCAGATTGTCAGCACTTGGAAGTGATTCTCCTGTAAGACTTCAGCAAATGTTTCAATATAAACTACATTTCCCAATAATTGTAACTGAAGACAACCTAAATGGCATTGATCTGGGTCTTCAAACACTCGGAAAATCACATTAGAGCCCTAGTCTACATATCAATATATGCTCTTAGAACAAAGACGTGTTTAATTCCAAGTTGGACGGTTACAATGACAGCCGATACACTTATTATCACCTTGAAGGTATACTCAATGAATGTCGCCGTCGTATATGGTTGCTGCATCAGGCGACAATGACGGCTACGCAAATCGATTGTTCTTGTGCCGTATTTTGGTGGAATGAATCGATTGAAACCCGGCACACTTGCATCAGTCTCTGTGTCTCTGGGTCGCTGCTTCCATCATCCAAAACCGTAAACGCGACCTTCGGTGTACCAGTACGAAAACTAAACGAGCGCTGTTGGAAACAGATACACAGGGCGATCGGTCTTTATAACCCACACCAGAAACAGGAGGGTGCTGATTACAGCGTCTGTATTGCGGTCAAGCTGACATACATGAAACTCGGGTCCCTATTATTGTGAGAGAGGAATACGGTGATTTAGAGATTAACTGAGTTGAAAATCACTCCAAGAGACGAATGTTTGCTCTCTTGATCAAATGCCTCATCTCAGAACACACACTATCCCATTATGAGGCTCATAAACGAGTTATATATGCCGTTATGAAAATAACGGGGACTCTGTTATTCCGAGGTTAAATACATTAAGGGAATAATTGTGGTAAGAAAAAAACATAATTTGATATTCATCTGAATCCCACGATCATCCCCCATGCCGCTTCTCTGACCAGAGAAAAACTTGTATAATAGGGTAAGAAAGTGAAGTTTAATGTGATTTATTCATCCTCTGTCGGTGCTAAAAATTCGCTCGCTTGGACATATTTCAGCTTGCTTGTTTTTCAACCCAGCTGATGTTTTAACTGTCGAAATGAGAGTTTTCGAAGTAAAAAACACTGACATTTACGGAAAAGATTGTAATTACTGTCCTCACTTTTAAAACATTTGAAATAACAAGGAGAAACTGTAGGTGTGCTTGTTATACATCAGCTCCAGTATAGAGAACAATTGCCTAATGATCCCAGACACTAAAATTCGCTGTGAAGGGTTGCGTCCCTTAGTCGTTTTAGGATTCAGTGATCGGCGCTTTGAGACCCTATGATATTTTGGTCTGTCAGCATCACAGGTGCTCGGGCCACTTTGGGATTACTTCCTTCATCTGAAAGGTCATGATGTGACTGAAAACCCCTTCAAAGCTGCCTAAAACCAAACCTAGTCAAAAGGTTTTCGGTCCGTATGTTTAATGTTTAGTGCACGCTTTCCGTATCCATATATACTAACATGTTGACCTTACTAAATAAATACAAACATGCATGGCATGCGGAGTGTTATCCATCCAGTCAGCCAGTGTGGTATGTTTCTTACCACACTGGCTGACTGGATGGATAAGACTTCCAAGAGGTGGAGCGACACGACCGCATGCTTTTGGACACGTGAGTATGTGTCTTGCTGTTTCATTCGTAACACTAACCTCTTAAAACGTTTGTCGAATGGTTTTCAGGTTTAATTTCTTCAGACTCCAATGCTACATCTTTTCCACAATTGTGTGTGTAACAGTAGAAAACCTCGAGTAAACTCTGACGGCATGCGGATAAGCAAACGTGCACGTTTTGGATTAATGCCATGTCACATGTGTAATCGAATGATAACGTAATGTTGCTTGAACTGTTGCCAAAATAACAGAGACTTTTCGCCAGTTATTATCTTACCTCAAGAGTAGGTATATTTACATATACTTTCACTGAAAAAATTGTATGTAACGGCCACTGTACTTTAAAGTTACATGTTGACTAGAATCAAACCGCGTTGGCCTTTTAATTCATTACTGTGAGTAAATATGTTGTGTTTATGTAATGGATATTTTATAAAAGAATCTCTGTTGTTTTACAGACGCATTCCTATAAGCCATGACAAAGATCACGATACTCGTCTGTGGAGCCGGAAGTCCGGCTCACGTGATAGCAGGTCTCGCAGCTTCACGCGAGAATATAGAATCGAGAGTGCTGTCCCTTTTCGAAGATGAAGCCGAGAGGTTTAGTGACGCTCTGAAGGAAGGGGACTTGAATCTTTCAATCAACGAAGGGGATGATGAACCAAGAATCGTCAAATCCAAGCCGAGAATTGTCACGAAGGATCCAGCCAGGGCTGTGAAAGGTGCCAACTTCGTCATCTTGACAGTGTCGCCAGGGGAACAAGAGGAATACCTACAGGCCATAGCACCTCATCTGGAAAATGATACAACTATCGTTGGATTCCCAGGCCATGCTGGCTTTGAGTTCCTATGTTTTGGCACACTCAAGACCAAAGCCAAGAGATGTGCTGTTATTAGTTTTGAATCCATGCCCTACGCTTCCCGGATAAGAGAGTTTGGGAGGAATGTTGCAATTCTAGGAATTAATGAAATCGTTCGGGGAACTATGGTCAGAGGCAAAAGCAAGCTGCCTTATGATCCATTCGGGGTTCTACAACATGTTCTAGGAGAGTTCCCAGCACTTGAGAGGTATAGCAACTACCTGGAACCGCTGCTAGCCACGAGCACTATCGTCAACCCAGCCATTATGTTCGGGAAATGGAGGGACTGGGATGGCACACCTCTGGACTCAAAACCTTTGTTCTATCAGGGAATCACAGAACAGGATGCCAAGTTCCTTACAGGCATCAGCGAGGAATGCGTAGAGATAGCCCAAGCCATCACCAAAAAGAACCCGAAGATTGAACTCAATTGGGTTATTCCCCTTTACGAACTCTTCATGGAAGAGTACATGGATAATGTTGAAGACTCCAGCAACCTTCTAAGTTTGATGAAAACGAATTCTGCATATGAAAGTGTTTATCATCCAATGACCAAAAACGAGGACGACAAATTTGTTCCCGATTTTACCTCAAGATATCTAACAGAAGACGTGCCAAGAGGACTGGCGATCTCAAAGGGTATTGGTCTCCTGGTCGGAGTGAAAACTGTTCTGCATGACAAGGTTTTGGAATGGTGTCAAGAGAAGATGGGAAAGGAGTATCTTGTTAGGAGGAACATGAAGGGGAAAGACATCGGAGAAACAAGGTGCCCTCAAAGGTTCGGGTTCGAGACCCTAGACGACCTTCTGAACATAGTGTAAAACACAAATCATTTACCAGTTGTTGAGAATGTGAGGCTGTTTGGTTGAATGCATGCTTGTCCCGAAAATATTTTGAGATGCGAATTTGACCAGTTTCATGATATATAGAAGTGCTATAAATTTTATCACAATTCTTGATTAGGATTATTGATTATGATTAAAATAGGATTATGCTTATATTTCGAAATCAACCGAGTTTTGCTCATGGATAAATGGATATATTTAATTTTTGCAAAATACAAATATATTTAAATTGATATTAGGGATATATAAGCCACGAGCTGTGGCATTATAAACTGGATTTGAATCAATACATTTTATATCATTCGCTCATGGGGACAAAAACCATTCTTGACGTCATATATATTAAAGAAGTTTGCTTGTGTATGACATGCTTGCTCACTGTGCTTCCAATTCATATGTAATCAGTCGTAAGGTCACTATGCCAAGATATACAACGATACCGGGTTCTACCTTTGCCGTACTGATAAACATGCACAGTCTGGGATTATTATGGGAAAGATATTTGTTTCGATAACTGCATTATTTTCGTCTAAAAGCAGAAGAGTTCTGTTCTTCTCGCATGTTTTCATGACATTGAGGCAAATTATTTTCTGGACAAAAATATATCCGTATATAAATAATGTGTTAGTATTTATTCGAAGGTAAAAATGAAAATGTAACAAAATTTGTGAATAAGCATTTCAGTCTTCGTTGCTAAATCTCATAGCTACCCTTGATATTTAATGAAAACCTATCGTATGAGATGAAATACGATGAAAATTAATTCCAACGATGAGCCGTGTTCTCATTATAGTTCAAGGTTAAAGCAGCTGTCTCATGACTCTATTGATGATGGTTATAAATGGCACCACATGATGGCAGCATGGCAACCCAGGGCAAAGGGTGAGTGGTGATGCGGTTCAATGACCACGGGAGCTCCGTACGACTTGTATGACATGCTGATTTATGTACAGCCGGGGAATGTTCAGCATCTTTGTACGTACACCCATTATTGCTCAGCGTTCGTAATAACATTGACCATATTGTTAGAACGTCTATCGTTCTTGTGTAGATTCTGCTAGATACTTTAGCCGTTTATTCCGGATTAAACAAGTGTGTAGTGGTAATAGTTGATAGACAGTTTTAAATATACCTGATAAAGTTCAATATATATGATAAAGCTAGAGAAAACAAGTCTGCATATTCATATTTAGTTAATTTAGCAAATCAAAAGTTGTCACACTTTTTTTCATTTGCTTTCATAGGTATTGTCCGTGGAATGACATAGTTTTGGAACTTAGTTGCTGAGCATTTAGTGTTGCACATGACCAGATCTACCGTAGTGTTCACTTTTTCTTTTATAGACGCTTCAGACGATTTACATTATCATTACATTCTACAAAGTAACGTTATATTATTGAAAATGTTGTTATGAAATTCTGCATATCTTATGGTGGAATTTAACACAGTCTCATGTGTATCATAATCCACAACTATACCCAAATACCTAACGGGGTATCTTGGCAAGGAGCCCTATTTCAGAACACTCGTTAAGGATACCGTATTTTGTCAAGATAATATTTTTGGAAATCAAGTTGATATGAAGTATGTTTTTGTTAGTAAAAGAAAACCATAGCATGGGATAGGTTTAAATTACCAGGTTTGTAACTTTTTCACATTTTGACAAAGTGTACCGCAGAAACAAATATATATATATTTATTTATTAATTTGAAGATCGATAATCCAACCCACGTCCAATTTCCTTCTGCTCTCCATCTGTTGACGTTGCACATTTGTGTTATTTGTTGTATGTCTATTTTTATCAATAAAAGTTTACTTTAATTTATGTCTTGTTTTAATATAAAATACAATTAAGAAAACAGTTACTACTTTAATGCCTGTTTCTTGTCATATTCAGGGGCGTTCGCTCGCCCCGTCGAAGACCCGGGTTCGATTCTCCACATGGGTACAATGTGTAAAGCCCATTTCTAGTGTCCCCGCCGTGATATTGCTGGAATATTGCTAAAAGCGGCGTAAACCCATACTCATTCATCATACCCAAACAATAATATCTTCGGTATGTCAATAATTGAGCATGGTCCAGACCGCCTAGTGATTGATATTGCGAGGAACAAAGACGTGTTCTCAACTATGTCTCCGGATTCGAGTTAGCCGCACGGGTTACTGGGACCTACACAAGACCAGCGTACCGTGGGCACTATTCAAGTCAAAACATTGATTACACAACAGTTTCGTTTCCTGTTGACTGGGTTCCGTCCTCTTGCGCAACTTAGTACAATAACCAGTCCAGAAT
>VKKT01004419.1:71615-81737 GCA_008038995.1 Haliotis laevigata | reverse complement strand
CCCCTAAATATTCTCCGAGTGTTTACCAATCAGATTTAGTCATCTGTTCCTGAACACCTGGTGTCATCAACAGTTGATGGTGACTACCTTCATGCTCACGATGACATATTCAGAATCGTACAGTGACCCTTATCCTTGTGATGTTCCTTATGTCTTTGATTTATTTCCTCAGATTGGTTTCTATGTTATGAAAGACAGAACGAATCTTATGCCGCTTTGCATAGTATTTTAGCCACGGAATTGCTTGTAGTTTTGATTTGGGAGTAAAGTTTAATGAGACGCAGGTCTTTACCACTTTGGTGAAAAAGACAAGAACGGGTATGGTGCTCGGAAATCCACAAACATTGATCCGGGATTCAAACCCACGATCATTGGTTTTAGACATCCTAAAGAGAAGCAACTCTTCACAGTGAAATGTTGCCTTTAGAAAACTTGGTCCCCTTTGTTCCTTCAACATTAAAATTTGAGAAATATTTGTCCTGTTTTCCATTGAAACATGGTTTTATCACTATTTGACAGGAATTCATAAACACATACTAATGATATTGTCGGAATTATACAGTCGATTCTAAATTTGGTAGAAACCTATTACAAATGTTGAACCAGACATTCCAGTGATCAAGATCATGAGCATCGAAAGAATGTGGATTCGATGACCTGTGCCAACAAAGACAGCGAGCTTGACCACCCGATTCCGTTAGTCCCCTCTTACGACAAGCACACTCCGTGAAGACAGTAGTGTCTATTTCGATGTAATGAACTGGCTTTTCAGTCCTGGCCAATTGCTGTTTCAGTTTCTATTAGCCTGCCAACCGAACTTTCGGGACTGCATTTTTTGTAAATATCTTTTTTTGTGTCATTCTTTCCAAAGTTTCTTTTTAAAGTTTTGGTTTGGTTGTCATATCAGGATACTGCAGATCATGATTGGACAGCCATGAAACCATTTCTGTTTGTCTAGAAGCAGAAGTCCGGGTTTTCTGTTTCGGCGGGTCTCTGACAATGTGGTAAGGAGCATTGTCCATCACAACCAGACACTTCTCTGGCGGGGCAGGTAGCACCTGTTCTGTTACTCTGTGAAGACACTAGCATTTATTTCTACTATCTGTTGACTTTGACCTGAACACAAGATCACATCCAGGTAAAAAACCTAAACGCGACCCCGCATGGACAGTTCTAAGTCCTTTCCCGGGTGGTATCTTTCTTTTCTGGCCGGAGTCAGAGAGCTGCCACTAGTATGATGGTGTTTGATTAGGATTAATCTACGTTTCATCAAGGTATATAACTTCATATCCTTCTGCTCGTTCTTCTGCAATTGTACGTAAATAGATTGCTCTCGCTTGTAAAAGGTCAGATCGTTCACAAGACAGTTTTGTTCTGGATATATGCTGTATCCGAACTCAAACTTCACTATAGTTTACACATTGTGTATTTAGAGAGGGAGATGTCATGCTCGTCCTGAAGAATCTTCTTAAGTTTCCGTGAAAACACGTGCATTACATCTCTCACAACTCTGAGATCAAAATTATCCAACACATTTGAGCTTCTGGGTTTTGATACGGAACCCAGATTCTTCGGTTCCATTGATGAACTTTCAAGGGGAGTTTCTCCATTCATAATGGGTACCCATTGTTATAAGAGTGAAAAAGAGTTTGAGTGGAATTTTAAAGCTTTTCTTCATAACTGAATAGAAAGAGTACGCGTGTGCCCAGAACTTATTCATTCAATATGCAGTCTATATTCAGGCATTGTGTATGGAATGGTATAAACAAGCATGAGGCAAAACTGCTCGGCAATTGGGAGCACATTTGTAGGGAATACTACCAAGAACACATTTACTGGGATATTTCGAAACTTACAACAATCTGATACCTCTATCCGAGATGAGAACATATATTTTTTCTGCTGCAGTGATTTTCGTAGGTGAGTCTACTGGAAATATTTCAACAGTGTTTAGTAAATGACAAGGTTAATAGCGGCGCGACTTGAAATTTGTTATATGTAAAGCTGAAAATTGAGTCTTCAGGTCGAAGAGTATTCTATCAGGGAATTATATATGGACACTCGTATATTTCTATCACATATTTGTTATTCAAATTCTTTATTGATTAATGGACATCTAATAATTCATAAATATGGCTTATTAGTGACATTTGAAGTAATGTAAAATTATTGTGACCCTGAGTGGGTATCGTAAATCTATAGCTTTCAAAGAACATAATAATCTTATCTACCACTATTTTAAACATAGAATATTTGCCCATTAATTTCCGGAAAACCTTTTACCTAACGCCAGTTCTGGTGCCCCCTGCCGTGATATTGCTGTGATATTGCTAAAAGCGGCGTAAAACTATACTCACTCACCTAACGCCAGTGAGTGAAGTGGTGGTGTAAATCCAGCTGGGATTCAAGCGGAGGTTTAGCTGAGTGGTGAAAGCCTTCGATTCCCCACATAGGTACAACGTGTGACGCTCATTTCTGTTATCCCCCGCCGAGAGATTGCTGGGAGATTGCTTAAAGCTGCGTAAAACCATACTCAATCACTCACTCGCTCGTCATGCCGAAGACCCGGGGTCCATTCCCGACATGAGTACAAAGTTTAAAGCCAATTTCTGGTGTCCCTCGCTGTGATATTCCTTGAATGTTGCTAAAAGCTAAACTCACTCGCTCACTCAGTTGTTTCTGAAACCAGTTACAGCTTTCACACGGCGGCGATATAGGCGACTATTGCACTTTGGGACACGGGTGTGTGAATGGCGGTTCCTGTAACCCCACAGCCAAAGGTGGGTTGGGTAGCATGTGTCCCTGTCCTGCAGGGAACTCGGGTCTTAGATGTCAAGTTGGTAACACCTGTGTTTTAAACTACTTCACCAAGCAGAACAATTCCACATAAACATGTCGCCTGATAATTGTGCAATTGCCAATTCACCACGTTTTCCATGCTGACCACCTAATCGGCTGGATCGTTTGCTTGTTTGCTGTTCACCCGTGAAGATCCGGGTAAGAATTGATCTTCAGCAACCCATGCTTGTCGTAACAGGCGACTAACGGGATCGGGTGGCCAGGCTTGCTGACTTGGTTGACACATGTCATCACATCCCAGCTGCGTAGATTGATGCCCATGCTGTTGATCACTGGATTGTCTGGTCAAGACTCAATTGTTTACAGAACGCTGCCATATAGCTGGAATATCGCTGAGTGCGGCGTAAAACTAAACCCACTCACAAACTCACTCATACAAAACTTGTAGCCAGTTTCTTTGTCACTAAGTTTTCACATACTGACAACATCATCATTTCCAGATGGTGCGTGTCGGTTTGCTGTTCAGTGCTGGACCACGGCGATGGTCCATAAATAATCGATTCTGGACCAGATAACCCAATTATTTAGATCATGAGCATCGATGTACGCCATTGAAATACAATGAGATGCATCAACCAAATCAATGTATCTGACCACCCGATCCAGTTAGTTGCCTCTTTCGACAAGCATGGTTTGTTGAAGACCAATTCCAACTGGGATTTTCACGGGTTTCAGGGAAATTTCCTCACACGTTGCTGGTGACCCATTTTAACAACGATCAAGGAATGGAAATGGGTTTACATTAAATATATGTGATGTTATTCGTACAACATATCGTTGCTTACGGAACAGTTCAAAAGTTCAGAGCACATTCGATTTCAAGTCGGTTATTTCATTATAATTCCACTGTAAATTTCTAAAGGTTCTAAGAATGAAAGGTAATTTGTTTATTAAAACGCACCAGAGACATATACTGAACCACAAAAGAAATGTCGCACCGATATCGGTTTCTTAAAGCACACACTTTAATTCACTCTCATTAACAATCAAAACGGAGGATTGAGTTCAAACTTGACAATTATGGTTAACACATTTTCGGGAATCACATTTAGAGTTCACACAAACAAAATGTCCAAAAATGGTACCATTAAGATACCCCAAAGTCAGTAGTGTGTGTGGCCTCTATGGACATTGATGACAGCGTTGCATCTTCTGTACATGGAATGATTTATCCGGTTGATGAAGGCCATAGGCACTTGGGTCCATACTCTGTGAAATGCCTGATCGAGTCCAGCAGCAGTTGTCGGCCTTGGGTGGAAGTCATTCATTCTTCTTTGAATCTCGTCCCAAAGGTGTTCTATTGGACTCAAATCAAGACTGACTGCAGGCTACTGTAGGGTTTGGATTCCATGTTGTCTTAGGAAGTCAAATGTTACTCTGGCAGTGTGAGCATGAGCTTGTCTTGCTGGAAAACGTGATTTCTGTATGGTACAACGTCTTATGACTTGGTCAATATAGCGAGCAGCTGTCACGACATTTCCTCATCCAGGACAGAGATTCTGGAACACCACGGTGCCAGCTATCTGGTTCAGACCGATTGCACCCCACACCATGCTTGGACCACTCCACGAGTCTCTTTCAACAATACTCTGTTGGAAATCATTTCACCACGCCTTAACCATACTTTCACTCTGCCATCGACTGTTGAAACACTGTATCGGCTTTCTTGAGATAAAAGCACAGTTCTCCATTGTCGATAACGCAAATTTCGGTGCTGTGTTGCCCATTGCAGTCGGGTTTGGCGATGATGAGCGGTGAGGACAGGACTACGACATGGTCTGTGACAGGAGAGGTTTCTCCCGCGCAAACTTCGACGCACTATATCGGCATTGATGTGGTCTGTTGTGAGTCCCAATTGTCTGGCGTGCGGTTTCCGTCTCTCTGGGGAAACGATCCTGCAAATGGTGACGGTCTTGGATGCTGTTAGTGCCCTAATACCGCCCCTGCGGTCGGTAGACTGTCCTAACATGAACATTAAAATGATTGGCTACTCTCCGTGCAGTTTGGCCAGACTTGGTTCCTCTGATCTCCCGTACGTCGTGCCATGGCGATTGTGTCAAAACAAAAATGATTTCAGGCGAGTTTGGGACTCGCTTTCATTGCACGTGCATTACATTTTCATGAATGGCATACGTAACCTTTTACCACGTCTGCCATTTTAGGTGCGTTTAGTCAATATGCTTTTTCATCAGAAAACACACTGATGTTGGTAATAACTGTCAATTTGGATTGAAAAACATGTTAATAAAACGATACAATCATARTAAACACACCATTTTGTATGAACAAAATCTTGCATTTGGTATATGTCACCATAATGACAGATAAAAGTCGTATGTTCAAATATTAAAGTCGTAACGTATCATTCTCAACAATGTGATAATGACATGTAGAGGCTACCGGTATTTGATGGCAGTGTCCTATATACCCTACTACACAATATCAATTCACCCCACCTTAGGCTTTCGGTCTGATATGGGGTTGAGGGTACGTATATTTATTTGCAAATACATGTAACTGCAAAGCGTTGTGACATTTTTTGGCATTTTCAAGTGAAAGCTCGTCAAGCAGACGACACACCGAGGGACGTAACTCTCATTTCTTAATTTCCGAGCTGGCATGGCTCGCATATTCAGATTGTATAGAAATTACCGGAGGGTGTAAAACGGGGTGTAACTGCCTCTCTCGCGCATGCAACATACCTTCTCATTTGTACTTGTCCACGATATACTTACTGATATACTTTATAATAAATGTTGTCATTGTTGCTTACAGCTTGCAGCACAAGTGCAGACTGTCACAACCATTCAGTAACCCATGCTTGTTGTAAGAAGCCACTAACAGGATCGGATGGTCAAGGGGATGACTTGGTTGACACATGTCATCGTATCCTAATTGTGTACGGTCAAGACTCGATTATTTAAAGACCCCCTCCATATAGCTGGAATATTGCTGAGTGCGGCGTTGAAGAACACACCAACCAACCAACCAGCCAACAGCTGAATCTAATCCCATAGCATCTGAAAATTACTGTCATGTTCTCGTGCTTATGACACCGGAGCACCGGCTTCCTAAATACCGTACCCGTCTTTGCACACAGCAATTGTTTCATTTCGTACTTATTCCTTTCACACATGTTTATGTTTTTGACACAACTGCTATAATCTCAGATTTTAAACAGATCAGAAGTTTGACAACAAGGTTAAAATCACACTAAAGGCATGATGAATCAATTCAACATCTCTCTGCGAAGGTTTTACACCAATCCAAACTTAGTATAACCTTCTGACTTAGAAATGACTGGTTTTAAACATACATGTACTCAAACTTCAAAGATGCTTTGTTTAGGAAGTAACCTTAGACTGTGCCCATGTGTTATGAAATCCTCCTGAAACTGTTTAACTTTAATAATGTAACTGTTTTTATGAAATAAATATTAAGTCTTGCCGAATGAATTTGCTCTAGTTTCCACGAACGACTGGACTTTTTAACTCGAGTCGCAGGGGTTCTCCTCTGATAATGTTCTGAAAAAGGCTCTTAGTTTTCGTGGATGGGGGCGGTGCCAAGATATAACACATAAAATACGATTTCACATGTGTCCAAACTTTTATTTAGCAATCAAAACTTTTTGAGTAATCACATGACTTGTGTCCCTTTCTCTCTTTAACTTTCCTATACTTTCTCTCTATTCCTTCTGACAATGTATAAAAATGAAAATGCATGTATGTAAATATTAGGACAGGGTATTTTAAGTTGGATAAATTGTCCCCAATCCCTTTCACATTTGTGAATAAAATATGTTTAAATCACGTCGTCTCGACAACCAGTTGTCGGACTTCCATTTTGTGCAAGCGGCGATGGCTGGGTAGGTTAGTTCTCCGACATGGTGCGCTGGCGATTAGGTGCCTGACACTCAGAGAATGGGGTCGAATCCTGATGGGACTCAATCCTCCAAAAGAGGCGGAAAGTATTGTTACTGTGGAAGTATAATCCCAAATATAGCACTTGTTACATTTGAACCCTTTCGTGGAAGTCATCCCGTCTTCACTGCACGGCTGTAGATCCCTATATGTTGCCATTAAGGCTATATAATTAAGTTTAAGCCTCGTACTTGATGTTTGTCTCACCGACGTTCGGAACTAAACGGATCAAGCACTGTTCGGGGTTCCATGTGGAGTGTGGTGTCCATGGTAACCTGAGACAAAAAAAACCTTTCAACCAGGTAGGCAAATGAGGATTTTATGTTAGCTTCGTTTCGTTGACGTCACCGAAAATGGTTTGCCGTGCGACAGAATGGTTCAAATATAATCTAAGTGTGTACAGCAGGAATTTCCAGAGACTACGCGTTAGTTATTGTTTAAAGAAATTCACCAATCAGGTTTGGTCATCTGTTCATGAACACCTGGTGTCAGTTGATGGTGACTACATTCATGCTCACGATGACATATTCAGAATCGTACAATGACCCTTATCTTTGTGATGTTCCTTATGATTTTGGTGTATTTCCTCAGATTGGTTTCTATGTTATGAAAGACAGAGCGAATCTAATGTCCCTTTGCATGGTATTTTAGCCACGGAATTGATTGTCATTTTGGTTTGGGTGTCAAGTTTAATGAGACGTTGGTCTTTACCACCTTGGTGAAAAAGACAAGAACGGGTATAGTGTTCGGAAATCCACAAACATTGATCYGGGATTCAAACCCACGATCATTGGTTTTAGACATCCTAAAGAGAATCAACTCTTCACAGTGAAGTGTTACCTTTAGAACACTTGGTCGTCTTTGTGCTTTCAACATTAGGATTTGAGAAATATTTGTCCTGGTTTCCATTGAAACATGGTTTTATCACCATTTGACAGGAATTCATAAACACGTGCTTATGATATTGTCAGAACTATACAATCGACTCTAACTTTGGTAGAAACCTATTACAAATGTTGAACCAGACATTCCAGTGATCAAGACCATGAGAGTCTAAACACTTCGGATTCGATGATATGTGTCAACCAAGTCAGCAAGCCTGTCCACCCGATTCCGTTAGTCCCCTCTTACGACAAGCATGGGTTGATGAAGACCAATTCTAACCCGGGTCTTCAGAATGAAGACATGCACATTGTCACTAGGCTTCCCAGAATCCTGGATTTGAACCCTTGATTTGGGTGCATCCCAGATTCACTGTTCATGATTAATTGTTCTTCTTGCTTATGGGCGTTTGACCAATGCAGTCGCTATATGGCTGAAATAACGCCGAAGCGACGTTAAATGGTAACTCACTCACTCAAACACACACACACACTCACCTACTAACTCACACACCCACTCACTCACTCACTCAAACACTCACACAGCCACCCACCCACTCACTCACTCACTGAAGCAGTAAACATCACCAACTTCATCAGTTCGGATTTTCTTCCATCAAATGATCAGTGTATATAACAAACTGACCGATATTACGAACTGGCTTTTCAGTCCTGGCCAATGACTGTTTTCGTCGAAATGCTCATAGCAAAGTACTGTTATAAACCAACCAAACGTACTTGTCCCCTTGAGTTCCTTATAACCGATGTTTACTGTAACTGGTATACTTTTGAAAGCAGCTTTAAGTGTAATTTGATAAAAAAGACCACAAATATGGATTTTGTCTTGAACCGCACCGTTTATTTCAGTGGAACAACCGACACAGGTCAGTAACTCGACACGTCATCATGGTATAGGACAAGTGGAAAGATAAAGGACAGAAAGAAGTCTCATGTTTTTAAGTAGGACAGAGAGAGGGAAGAAACACCAATCAACCATTTCCGACTGTTGCTATGGTTACACGAATCAAGTCAGTGACACACTTAATGTTTCACGTCATTTTATGGATCCAGGAGCTACGTTTAGATCTACGTTGGTGTCTATTCACACGGTCTGGTGGTAGACGTGCAAACGGATGTTTTAAGAAATATTTCGTCACTGTAATACTGTTATAGCATTTAAGCCGACGATTAATACTGCATCAAGACAAGACTCGACAATGCAGAGACGAGGAGCGTGCCCACAAAGAAGGTCACCTGACTGCCAGCGCCCTCTGTAAAAGACACAGAAAAGGAATGGTCTTAAATATCAATCAAATTACGTGCAATTAATAACAGTCTGTGTTGTTATAAACACATTGGCCATTGGGTTGTGGAAATATATTTTATATTTTGGTATATTTTGGTACAAGGGCATTGGTTCGGAACTTGATTTAAGACTGAGAGTTAATTATGTTAGCATGTTGTTTGTCGTTTTACGCCGAACTCGGCAATAATCCAACCATATAATGGCTGACTGTACATAATCGTGTCTGAACCAGACAATCAAATGATTGAAAACACGAGCATCGATCTACACAATTGTGTGTATGAGCGTGCTAGCTTGTCCGCGAGCCTTGGCTCCAATCCACACAGCATTCGTAACTTTACGACCTGTCGCAACTCTACGACCTGTCGTAACTCAATAGTTTATTATAGGCTTACGAATGTCGAAGCGATGTCAAGGCTTTGTGGATCCTGACCCTTACCAACCGAAACCGTTAGTACAAGCATAGGTTACTGCAGATTATTTCTAACAGTAGCAAGTAACTTACGACATGTGGCTCCAGTAAGCCCCGATGGACATGTACACGTGTAGGGGAAAGTGGCAGTGTTGCACGTTCCACCGTTCTTGCACTCACTTCCTCGTGCAGTGCACGGGGGAGCTGGAAAATAATATTCACCGATAATATTTGCATAGAAATCAGTCTAAGACTTGTATTACCAAACTGTGTGTTTGTTAGACAGTGTTTGTAGTATTTGGTTTACGTGTTTTTTCTTAAAAGTATTGTGTGTAATGCAATTGAGGAACATTTTCAAAAGTGAATCAACACATCTAAAAGGTTTTTCCGGGGCGGAATATAGCTTTCAGCGTGTCCGTTCTTCTGTCCGCCGTCCGTTAACGTTACAATAACGTTCCAATATATCTTCATAAAGCATTTAAATACAGACTAGCGGTGAGCTGGTGCCTATTTGAATGTTGTAAAATACTAGTTGGTGTGCTGTTTTACGTCGCACTCAGCAATATTTCAGCTATAAATAATCGGGTCTGAACAAGACAATCCACTGATCAACTGATTGACTGAGTTTAGTTTACGCCGCTTTTAGCAATATTCCAGCAATATCACAGCGGGGGACACCAGCAATGGGCTTAACACATTGTGCCCATGTGGGAAATCGAACCCGGGTCTTCGGCGTGACGAGCC
>VKKT01004419.1:57774-68611 GCA_008038995.1 Haliotis laevigata | reverse complement strand
TTCCGGCAGCTGTGCAGATGGGGGCTGCAAATACAAAAAGGTTATGGTGATAGAACATATAATGACTTTTAGTTGCGTCGCTAGTATTAATTCCCAAATCATGAATACTGAAAGAATGAGTGAACTTGACGTGAATTTGACTGAWAAGGACTATATGATCACCATCCATGGGCGTGTACATCCATGCCCTTGTACATCTATCTGTATGGGTACGTAAATCCGTTAGGTTACATGGATAGCGTGCTTTACAAAGGTTCAAAGTTAACACAACTTGATAACTGTGTCACATTCACAGTCAGCCTATTGTCGCATTACCTGTGGTACACAGTGCCCCTGAATATCCGTTGGAGCAGGTGCAGACGTATGGCGTAGATGATGTCGTGCAGGCACCATTAGAGCCACACTGGCTTCCGGCAGCAGTACAGATCGGAGCTGTAAATATAGACAATACCTATGTGTTACCAATGAAAATTGAAAAGTTTTGAATACTCTGTCTACGAAATCAGAATACCACATGTGCTATACATTTTGGATCTCTCTTCGTCAAGACAGATTTTGTTACACTGTTAGATTGAATCCCATCCGGGATTCGAACCTTCACATGCCAGAGTTGTACACAACATACGTGGTCCATACTACCAGTTGTCAGACTTCCATTTTGTGGAAGCCGCAATGGCTGCGTAGGTTCGATCAGTGATTGTGTGTGACTGAGAGTGTGGGTTCAAATCCGGCATGGGACTCAACCTAAAATGTGCTAGATTCTGTACTGTGCTGGGAAAGCAGAATCCCAAATATAACATGTGTTACATTTGGGTCTTTCTAAAATGGCATAGATCATTAGCATTCATCAAACATATAGTTTTTCGTATGGTGATTCAAATACCTCTTATAGGGTTAGAATTGGTCTTCAGCAGCCAATGCTTGTCGTAAAAGGTAAATAATGGGATTGGGTGGTCAGGCTCGCTGACTTAGTTGACACATATCATCGTATCCCAATTGCGTAGATCGATGCTCATAATGTTGATCACTGAATTGTCAGGTCCACTGAATGTACAGACCACAGCCACATAGCTGGAATATTGAGTTCGACGTTTGACACAATAAACAAGAGCTTCTTGTAAGATCCATAACTTATCAATGTACACCTTGCAGTGAACTCTGTCAGTCACTGCTGGCCACGATGGGAGTATTATCACCTTACCTATGTTACATGTTGGCCCAGTGTATCCGCCGGTGCAGGTGCACACGTATGGAGTGGACGACGTTGTGCAGCTGCCTTGGGCTCCACACTGGCTTCCGGCAGCAGTACAGACCGGGGCTGTTACATGAAATATATGCTTCATTACGTTCTCCATTTCTGTTGGGATTTGTCAATTACCATATAAAGCAATAATAATTCTACAGCGCTAAATTCCATACACCAAGTGGATGCTCGGAGCGCATACGAGCAGGCAGTTCATTATTACCCCGGATATCCCAAGCTGCCTGTGAGGTGCAAAAAGGTAATAGTCACATGACTTATCCCACCGGGTACCCATTTTCTGCTGGGTGAACAGTCGCATGCTTGAACCAACTCACTTGCCTAAGGTGAGACCACATGTATCACACGTGCTTCGTTGTGGGGCAGAACTGAAGTCCTAGAAACTCTGAGGAGTCAAGCTGCCAAACACGGTCACCCATCCAAGAACGTTGTTTAACTTCAACTGATTTGTGACAGCTCTATGAACAGGACCACGCGCCAACACATGTCTTCGCAGCTGGTCTAAGGTGCCGAGTTACACGGGAGTAATTCAACCTTGTAATAGTGAGTATAGTTTAACGCCGCTTTTAGCATTATTGCAGCAATATCACGGCGGGGACACGAGAAATGGGCTTCATACATTGTAACCATGTGGGGAATCTAACGCGGGTCTTCTGCGTTACTAGCCAACGCTTTAACCACTAGGCTACCCAATCGCCCATCTGAGGTTGTGATACGAATGAAAGACCCGGGTTTGATTCCCCACATGGGCTCAATGTGTGTAGCCAATTTGGTGTGCCCTGTCGTGATATTGCTAGAATATTGCTAATAGCGGCGTGAGACTAAGCTCTCTCTCAAGTCCGTTAATTTTAAATGGATACCGTGCTTGACAAACGGGTCAACGTTCACAAAGCTACACAACGGTGTTACATTCACTGTCAGTCTATTGGTGACAATCTAACTAAACGAGGCGTCTATTTACCTGTGGTACACAGTGCCCCTGAATATCCGTTGGAGCAGGTACAGACGTATGGAGTTGACGATGTCGTGCAGGCACCATTAGCGCCACACTGGTTTCCGGCAGCAGTACAGATAGGGGCTGTAGGAAAGAAGATGGTCATATCAAGGTTAATAGACAGATCATGGTGTAGAAAAGGGATACAATCTTGCAACGTCAAGGTGCACAACCAATTAGACCGTTAGAATCTAACTCAAAATCAAAGTTACGCCCAAGGTGACCCTTGGGTTTCTACCCTACTGGCTGGTTTATGGAAGATGAAATGAAAGAAGATTCGCCCAAGATGACCCTTGGGTTTTCATCGTGCTAGTTGGTTTAATGTCAACCTGCTTCAGATAAAATGAAGAGAGTCAAAGATTCGGGCAAGATGATTCTTTGTGTTTCAGACTCCAAGTTGGTTAAACGTCACCTTCCTTAAGATGAAATGAACATATAATCAAATACTCGCGCAAGATAACCCTTGGTGTTCATCATCCTAGATGGCTAAACGTCACCTTCCTTAGGATGAAATGAACATATAATCAAATACTCGCCCAAGGTTACCCTTACCATTTCACCCTCCTAGTAAGGTAAACGTCAACTTGCATCCTATGAAATCGTTCCGATGTTACACAACTGAAATACTGTTTGTTTCAAATCTCGTTCAACCCATCTCAGTGGCTGTGATGAATCTTAATGCCTGTTTTCTCACCTACGGTACACGTTTCACCAGTATATCCGTTGGAGCAGGTGCAGACATAGGGGCTTGATGAGGTTGTACAGGCACCGTTGGTACCACACTCACTTCCAGCTGCAGTGCAAATGGGTGCTGTAACAGAGGCAAAAAACAAAACTGGTGTTTTACAGTATGTACAATAAAGGCACTATATCACACCATTTTTCTCAATAATACTAACTATTTCAGTATTATTCGTCACAATGGTATACTGAGTCTAACAAAACCTAATAGAAGGTCGCGTCTGCTAACCTTTTGGGTTGACCAATCAGAACACAGCTTACCAAATTGCGAAAGTTAACATTCGCACATACCGTTTGAACCTTTACCTCAAAAACTCGAACGATTCCGAATGCTATTTTCTGGACGATCGCTTCCGAGTGATACATGCAATGAGTAAACCGTCGCTGAAAGTAACATTTTTGTCAATATTCAAGGATGTCATCTTGCGAAAATATAAGCAAATAGTAACCATGTCATTAGAAACTCATAAGCGTAAAAACTGCAGGTCAAATATCTGTGTTTTATGCGGATTTTCGTTTGTTGATAGATCAGTGTCAGCGACCAGGGAAGAGAAAATCCAAAAACCGTTTTGTTTTAACAAGTAGTCGTTGTCTGATTGGTTAAATCGTCCGGCCGTCTCGCGTTTGATTGGACGGTCAAAGGTTGCTCAAAGGTTAGCTGACGCTACTCATTATAACAGTGTAACGAATACTACTGAGCCTGAGTTTACTTTGACTGTCAGTGAAGCTACCATATAATCTATTTTATTTTAAAAATATACCTATTTTGTTTACAATATTAAATTAAAAGGTTCGAATGAATTAATGCAACGTTGCATTAAATCGACTCGCGCCCTCTACCGGGAGACCATTATTTCACGCGACCCCCCTTAGAGTTATGTCCCTTGAATATCCCACGCACAACTTGTGACTTGAACCAGTTTGGCAAACACCAACAACACCGTGTGTGACTGTTTTCGATGTACGGAGCAATTGTTTCATATATGGCAATGGTTCTCTGTTTGGAAGCTGTTCGCCTCGAAGTTTCAATTATCGTTTTCAGGCAAGTTGTAAGGGATAATAAGTCTTTTATTGCATCAATAGGAAGCAAAAGTGAGTGTATATGCCCCAATATATATAATATAGGCTAAATACTGTCGCAAATGTGTGGCATTGTGCCTTTAAAGAGTTCATCTCCTCAGAATGTCCCCATCCAGTGTATCTCTTAATCCATTTAACTGACTATAGTCCGTTTGACTTCATTTGAGACCGATGAATCGCTCACTAACACAAAATCAAATAATTGCAACAAAACCAAATTTTGCACAGTCACATGAAATCGACACACCAACTCTTATGATTTGTCTCCTAATTTTGGACACCCGAATAAAAAAGTTGTTTAAGAAACGATCATTATTTTGTTGTAACTTTTCGCTATTTCTTACGATTGAGGACCACTACCTGGTAGAACAGCCAGGTGTGCGACATGTACGTGTGAAATTGAAATTTGACTACACACGCTTGTTGATTACCATTCACTGATAAGATGACGAGGAATTTGATTTGGTGCCGCGTCCCTGAGATTTGATAGCGTGTTGTTTCCGAGGGTCATCATGTTGCCGAACACTTAGGGACTAGTAGATGGGGACCGCGGCATGGGCTGCACTGGCTAAAGCCTGTGACAATAGTTTTTGACTGAAGCAATAATATAAGACGATAAGCAACAAAACTATAATCCCTCAGTACTAATCCCTTAATACGTCCCCCCCCACAAAAAAATATAAAAAATAAAAAAATTAAAAAAATAATTAAAAAATAAAAATAAAAATAAAATAAATAATAATGATAAGAAAATAAATAAATAATAATAGATCAATCGATCATTCAATAAATCAATCAATTGATCGATCCATCCATCCATCCATCAATCGATCCATCGAACTATAAATAAATAAATAAATAAAAAAATAAATAAAATGAAAATATTTTGAGGTAACTGAGAACACCTCATCATGTTGATGAACACTTACGGATAGTGCAGTCATGGCCACCGTAGCCGTCCGTGCACGAACATGGTGCCGAACACTGACTGGGACACGTGCCGTGGCCGTTACAGCTGTTGTTGTTGACGCAGTCAGTAATCGCAGCTTTGCATATCGCCAGATATAGCACAATACCTGGAAATGACAAAAAAATAAATCTCACATCATTCTGTCAAATCTGTTGAATCGTGTAATAAAACTAGGACAATACCATGCATCCAAGGGCTAAACTTCAGTCTGAACGTCAGTGTACACATGTATGTACACAGATATTTAAAATATAATTATTATACACAATAATAATTTGCTTTTGTTCTGAAATCCATAATACAAGTTTCAATACGTATTCTACTCGTGAACTTTAGGATGATTTACAATTTACACGTGCAAGTTAATGCACGGCGAACAATTTGGATGTTTGCACATTATTGAGATCACAATACTCGCATAAGTAGGATTTGAATGTCAAAGCAAAACACTGCTGTTTAGCCGTGAACCATGTGCATTACCACCGTTTTGCTGACAATCTACCTGGGTAAGCTGCAAACACCAAGTATGCTCATAACGCTAACAATGAATGGCACAGCACATTACCCCAGATAACCCAATCTGCTTGTTAGTCACTAGGAAGTTATAGTCACATGACTAGGTACAGGGTACCCATTTTGTGCTGGGTGAACAGAGGCAATTTTGAACAAACGCATTTTGGAAACATTATGTTTGGTGGGCAATTATGCAACTTTTGTGACGATCGTCTACATGTGACGTCACGTCAAAACATCCTCAGAATCATCATCAAGACCCAACGTCGAGCAAAACGTCCAATTTTGCTTACGTGTTAGGCACGACTAGCTGGGTGTAGACAGCATGTGAAGTTCAGAAGGCCAAACTGGAACTGTGGGCGGTTCGCAGATTATCTGACTGCTCTAATGGTCATGCAATGGTCTACATGTGCCCCGGAGAAAGTTGTAGCGACGCTAACGTTACTACACGCCGTCAGTTTAGAATAGAAGTGTAATGGTATGGGGTCGCAAATCTTCTCGTTGTGAATGGGAATTTGAATGGCGCTTATCGAATGGTTCCATATCTTTGGATATGCCAATTTGTCGTAACCGAAAGTAGAACCAGCCAGTCATGCTACAACACTAGGTGTAATCTTTGACATTTGGAACAACATGCCCAAGACAGCTTTCAATTTTTGGCATCGTCAATGCCCCACCGCTGCCTCAGCACCGCAAAAGGTGGCCACACACGTTATTGCTATTGTAAATTGAGTGCGTGAGTTTGGTTTTACGCCGCTATTAGCAATATTCCAGCAATATCCTTGCGGGGGACACCAGAGCGCTGTCGACCACCTGCATGTCGCTGGGTAGCTGGTCACGTCTTGTGTTGCTTCCATGTCCTTTTGATTACACTTTACCAAGTTGACACGTTTGCAGCATGACGTCAACCAGATCAAGTTTTCACCACTTTCAGCAATATTGTGCGACACCAGGAATGGGCTTCACGCACTGTACGCTTATGCAAGATGATTGCCAAACTTAATAGTCTACAGACTTCTGTGTATGAAATAAGCCAAAACTACAGCCACACATCAGGACTGGTAACTTCACAATGTTACCAGTCCAATATGGATTTAACCAGGCCAGACACCGAGATATGACTCAGATGTATATGACATCTAAATGTTTAACCAGACCATCGGGCTGGCTAGCTGTAACTCTAGACCATCTGTCTGAAATCTAACCCGTCTCGGGCTGTCGGGCGGGCCTAATTTCATACCCTGCTACGGTGATTAATAGACCTTCTTGAAAACCGTCAAATCAAGAATGACACCCTATGCACGTGTATGGGCTACTTCGTTGTGCACGTGCACCCGTTGTGTTTATAGGTGGTGAGAAGTGGTGGTGCATTCATAAGATGTCTGTCTTGGAAAGGTTTGTTAACGCGTATACTTCCCATCCAAATTGAACGTTCAGGTTCCCCTACGTGTTTTTAAAAGTATATAAAGAAAACTACACAACACTGAAACGACACGAATTGTCCTTCACATCAACGAGTCCTGCATCTGGAATTGTTCTCTGTACCCTTACACCTTTGCATGATGGCTCTTCTTCGCTTACGCCAAACACGTATTCAATTAAGCTGATAGGAAGGAAGCGTGTTCCTTTTCATCAATACAGTCCCTGACACAAAGGCGAACACCATCAATAACACATGAATTGGTAAGCAGTAAAGGCTGGCACATTAAGTACAAACAAATAAAATGCGAGCAAATCCAACAAAGAAAGCCGATAGTGTAGTCGTTCACAAATACATGTGAATGCTTCCAGGCTTATGACATAAGAAAATTTGGCCTCAAAATATCGTATTGTCAGAGACTTGTTTTGATATCAGAGCAAAATATTTATTCTACAGTAACAGGTTAAACACGGTATATTCAACACACTAAATTAAGCTAATGTCAATCGATATTAGTAACAAAACCTATCAATAATCTCTGTGGATTATAACTTGTGTTGGTGATTAATTAATACAAATATAAGTAGCATTTGCGTAAGATAGAAAAATGTTCGAAAAGGCATTTAGAAAATAAACTAAAATAAATAAGCCTGTATGTTGTATCAAGAGTAGTGCTTTGTTCAAAACAACTAGGACGTTTAAAAGCTTGCAAAACAAACACTGACTAATCCAACAGAAACAAGTCCCTGTTTCTTCAGAAAAGGTTTCGGAAAGATTATTAAATTCTGAAGAAATGTGCCATGGTAAGATGTGAAAGCCCCTTTTCATGATAATATTCACTATAATACAGTATGTCTACATATTACCGAAGGCCACGGTGCAATAAACTCTATTTAAGAGACAACACAATACAATTTGACTGCTAAATGTGAAAAGATAATTGAAATGTTAAAATATCGTTATACATTTTTTAATCTCTATTGCTATAATTGTTGTCAATTATATTGTTTGAAAGGCCGCGATCCCGGGGCCCGAGGTCAGGTAAAGGCGCGTTTGTCAAATTCTACCTGGAATATTATCATTTTCTTGGGCTATATATTTTCGAAGTAGAATTTAGAATTACATTAAATCATTTTTAAAATTAAGGGATTGATTAAACATGCGTACACAAACCATCGGTGGCTATAAATACGGTTAAAATGGAAACGAATTCGTTCAGAGAACAAATCTTACTTTGTCCAAATTAAGATTGACAATAACTGCTTCAACTGTCTGAAATCTAATCGAAAGTTGAAGTAAAACAAAGAAATATATCTTGGCAAAATACACAGTCTGACTATCAGCAGGTAAACATAGGAATATCTACAAAATCCTTGTATTTATTTTCTTGGTGTAGACATATCTATCAATATGTCTTACCTGTAATAGCGAGCATCAGCTGAAAATGAGCCATGATGAATTCAACCGCTCTGAACAGAATCAGCCCGCAAATGTACGTCGTTTACATTGAAGCACCTCTTTTATGGTATCTGTAACCATAGCTGCCAGAAATGTTGTGGAAACTTACTTCCAGGCAAGGGCGTCCGTGGTGCCCTAAACGCCGTATCCTTGGCGACATCAACGAAACAATGGCTGCAGACTGACTACACCGAGCTTTTTGTCACTTGGCAATAGGCCCGGCCAATGAATTCGTAGTTGACGTTCCAACGCATCGCCGTTCAGCGACCAATGAAATCACAGGGACGTATTTTACGGCGTGAACCAAGATGGTTGTTCTCCAAATATAGGAATCATTATATTGTGACTGAAGAACTAGTCAACACCGCCACAGGAAATATTTACCTTCGTTGTCTCCAAGTGCGATATTTAGCAAGACAACAAATACTCAGTCATACAAAACAGCCTGTACTAGAAGACAGATCTGAAGACCACTTATTTAACACGTCCACAACTTACCGCTAACACGATCTCGTCGCTAAACCTGTTAACCTCTCTTGTGCTTACGTAAATTCGTCCTCTTTCGTTGTACGCAACTGTTTCAATACATGTACAGCTACATATCAGCCCGGGTTAAAAAGAATTCAGTCACATTATGACAATTAAATTATACGTCTAGATTAATATAGGTGTAGTAGGCTTCTTATCCAAAGGATGCTTGGCGAGAAAATATTTGAATTTAGATAGTCATAATCAAAATGAATTATTGAGATAAGTCGATATTTTAAACAAGCTGCTGATTCACCCTAGATTTGTATGTCTGATGAGCGAGTGACGAAGGTTTTACGCCTCTTTTTAATAATCCGGCAATATCACAGGGGGGGTAGTTTGACGATTTGAAATTATTTAAATTTCTACATCAAAACGCAGAAGTTCTGATCAATATTGCTTTTGAATGTTTCTTAACAGATACCTCATTTACATATTGCTTATAATTAGGATAACGGAATCTTGAAAGCTGAAAGACGTAGGTTAAACTTTACTTATTCATCCTGCCGATGAGTAACAATAAGCCACCAATGCATTTGCTGTGCCAGCCTTTCCTAATACTTTGGAACAGTTGATTGGACAAAACAAGATATCCAGAGCCTTGACCCCATGACCAGAAGGATCAGGTCTGATAACAGAGCCCATCACCCTCGTTTTTTTGTGTTTTTTATTTTGTTTTTGTTTGTTTTTTGTTGTTGTTTGTTTGGGGGTTTTGTTTATTTTTTTTTATTTTTTTTGTGTGTGTGCGTGTGTGTGTGTGTGTGTGTGTGAGTGAGTGAGTGAGTGAGTGAGAGTGAGATATAATATCGCAGCTGTGAACAGCTGCCTTATGGTATTAAGTTTTGTTAAGAATTCGCCAATTTTCACTGAGTTTATCAATTTATTTAACTCATGACAATGATCTTTTCCACGTTAGGAATTTGTTTTACAGTACATCAGTTCATGTGTAAACAGTACCTTAAATCAATATGGACTATTTTGTAAAATCCAGGTTAGAAGAGTTGCCTGAAGTAAGTGGCGGGCGGTGGGGTAGTCTAGTGGTTAAAGAGTTGGCTCGTCACGCCGAAGACCCGGGTTCGAATCCCCACACTGGTACAATGAGCGAAGCACATTTCTGGTGTCCCCCGCCGTGATATTGCTGGAATATTGCTAAAAGCGGCGTAAAACCAAACTCAGTCAGTCAGTCAGTGAAGTAAGTGGCTACATTTACACTAGTGCGTCTAAACTTTTGATGGGTAGTATATATGCTAACTAACTCTGGTGATGCATGTCAAGCAAGGAATTCCACAGTTATTGTAAGTGTGCCCAGGTTGTTGGACAGAATCTGAAATTTGAGATTGATTTTGTTGATGGCGATTCACAGCGAAGTGAGTAAAGCAGGTGAAGTTATTCACCAAGTCTGCCAAGAGTCCGTCATTTGTAGAGAGGCTTTCTGAGAAGCCATTGCTTCGTGTATATATGCAGTGTGTGGAACAGAAGAGTAATCCAACCGAATTCACAGAGACTGTCCAACACCTTGACAATGGATGCCCTGTCCTTGGCACAAACGGCATATGGCTCGTTGCCTTTATTACCGTCTCCGCCATGCCTGTGGCTTTTACTCTGAGGTCCATCCATGGTACGACCCTGAACATGTCCAGGGTGTCATGGGAAATGCTGCTTTCAAACTTCTGTGGAATAGGCCCATATACAGCCTCAGAAAAAAAATCCTGCCAACAAACCTGATGAATTGATTTATATCATTGAATTTTCTGTCCCTTTTGACAACAATGTGATTTGCAAGATTCAGGAAAAGCATGACAAATATGCAGACCTCGCCTTTGAAATGTCTCGCTTGCATTCCAAGTACACTGTCGTCAGGCTCCCCATTGT
>VKKT01004413.1:97131-108771 GCA_008038995.1 Haliotis laevigata | reverse complement strand
TTGCTAATCAGTCAGTAATTTCATGTACAGTGAAACCTGCCAACACTGGCACCTGTCAAATCCAGCACACTGTCAAAACCGGCATAAAGTTTTGGTCCCACCATTTTACAATGATATTATGATGATTAAAACATTGTGTAATACGGCACCTGTCTATTCCGTATTCCGGCACAATTTCCCTTCCCAACAAGCAGTTTTAACTGTGATTAACACTGTCTAAACCAGCACAGGTAGGAGCAGTCCAATCAAGGACCCATAATACAGTGGACCGCATCTGTGGTGTAGTGGTTAGAGCGGAGGGCGGAAGGTGGCAGGTTTCGATCCCCGGAGACATCATACCAAAAGACGTCAAAATATGGTACTTGTTGGTCCCTGCCTGGCGCTCGGCATTTATGGGTACAACATGTGTCTGAGTGGGGTATTCATGCTTCACTGCGGTATGGTATCTCAGTGGGCTAGCACTATAAAACTTCAGTCTGGACTAGTACAAGCAGCCGCACATACACACGCATGCATGTCGTCATATGAGCGAATATTCTCAAGCACGACGTAAAACCCAATTTTACATAACCTCATCCATAATCTAATACATTAATTAATCTTCTTGGCATGCAAGATAATCAGGAAGTAGTGATTGCACGGTGAATTAAACGCTCTAAGCCGGCATGGGCATGAGCAGTCCAATTAGTAGGATTACCGCAGTTATGCTTTATAAACACTGGGGGTTGCGCTAACCGTTTTCAAGTGAGTGACATGTGTCAGAGAGTAAATAAATAGGCATTGGTTTTATTGATTCGTCAGTCACTTTGTTTGTCATGATGGCTAGACCAGCTAAGGGGGCACGTTTGGAGTTAACACTTATTTAAAAAGTCAGCTTATCAATAACTTTGATACTCTTCCTCTCAAAAAGAACTTGCAGTTAAATATCAAATTGGCAGGCGAACAGGCTAACTGTTTCGGACATTTTGAAAAAGTGTGATGTTTTGAACAATGTTTAGTGCTGAATAAAGAATAATTATCTGTCATCAACTTTGTTTTAATTTGTTGCACTATAGAGATAAAGAGATTGACGAGTGTAAATGGCAGCCTGGTTGGAAAATGATCGTCACTGTCTAATCTGGCTCCCTGTCCAAACCGGCACTTTATTTTGGTCCCGTGGGGTGCCAGTTTAGACAGGTTTCACTGTACATTTTACTGTCGAATCAGATGGGTATGGGAGGTAACTCATATTGTCTGGTAACCTATTCCCCATGCACTGTTATCATAATAATGACATATACTGGGACCCATTTAATTTTCTTTAAATTTTAGAGTGAGGAACAGTCTGGACGTATATCAGAGAGCATTGATGAGGTGGCTGCAACACTAGAGAAACAAACCGTTACTGATGTGCCATCTGAAGTCCAACATTCATCTCCATCCCCCAGTGATGTGTCCTCACATGCACAACAGACATGTGTAGCAATGAATGATGGAGCACATTCTGAAACCTCACTGAAGGGGACCGACAAGAATGATTTCCCCGCTCTGTCCAGAGTTCCTCTCCCATCAAACTCAACACTAAAAACTGCTAGTGAACAAGCATCTGTTCAGCAGATCTACAGCGAGATCCGGGATGACTCCACATCAGGCTGCCCTGTTAACAACCTGAACGATGAGGAAGAGTTTCCCACACTGTCACAAGCCACAAGAGTGGACATAATCAGCATTCTGAAAGATAGTCAGGAGACGTCTGTAGTCCCTCAAGTCTTTGTTGAGGTAAGGGATAAGTCTGGTGAGCACAACCTGCCCTTGGTTGACGAAGATGAATATCCTTCAATATTGACTCAGGGTGATTCACTGTCAGAGAAGTCCATCACTGCTGTTTCAAACACTGTTTCATATGCTAAAATAATCCAAGATGGACAATCTAAAGTTCAGTTGAAACCTGCGATAGTCAGAGTATTTAAGGAAGGTCAGGTGTTGCCAAGTAGTTTGATACAAGAAGGTGGAGAGGAGGGAGAAGAGAGTGAGGAGGAAGAAGAAGAAGATAGTGATGGGGAGGAGGAAGAGGATGGAGAAGGGTGGATAACTCCATCCAACATCCAGAAAGTGAAGAAGCAGATGGGTGGTGGCGACGCTGAAACGGCAGATGTCACTGTTGGGTGTCTGACTACAGACTTTGCAATGCAGGTGAGTTATCTGGTGGAATTAAAGTGCAGCATGTTCATTACAAGATAATATATACAAACAGGAGCATGCCAGTACTGCCATAGATATCAATATCCATTTTGTAATATTCTCAATGCCAACCATCTTTAAGAGCAGTACTTTTGATTTTGAATCGTGGATGAAGTGTGGGTTTCATCCTATTCTTAATACATAGAAGTCACAGTCTCATCCGATTGTCTGCGATAAAAATTGTCACTGAAAATATCAAAGAGTATAATGATAATTATCTTATCATTGTTTTCTGAAATCTTGAAACTGTGTTACATCATTTGTTTATTAATGTCATTTTCAAAATGTGTTTCTTGTGCTGCAGAATGTTTTAATCCAGATGGGTTTGAACGTCGTCTCAGTTGATGGAATGCTCATCAAGAAGGCCAAGAGCTATGTGCTTCGATGTTTCGCCTGCTTCAAGTATGTTCCATCATTGTATATTTCAGTGTGTATTCCATTGCATAATTCACTCATGCAACATTGTGTATTTCATTTGCACAGCAAACAATTACATATTCCTGGAAAGGTATTATGTGCAAGTCGCACACAACAGTGGTAGACCTCTCACAATTCACTCAGATACTCTCCGCTATAGGCTGTCACTGACCCAAAATACTTATTGATATAATGAGGCGATGGGGTAGCCTAATGGTTAAAGTGGCCACTCGTCAAACCAAAGACCCAGATTCGATTCTCCACATGGGTACAATGGGTCCTCTGACATGTTACGTCTGGAATATTGCTAAAAGTGTCATCAAACCATACTCACTCACTCAAAAACAGTGAGGAATGATGTATTATATATCTGGACGGTTGTAGATAAGGAAATGGAAAGATAATTGGGATATGAGTTCTAATGTTTATATTGTTTGTGATGCCGTGTAAGCTCAGGGATTTGAAAGCCTTAAATTTTTAATTTACCTTACCTCATGGTAATGTGCATATTACCTTTGCTCATCCGATACAAAGATTGGAAAGTATCCTTGTTTAATGCTATCATGAAACGGGTGACGTGTCAATCTCGTCCGGCGAGCAGAAGCACGCCCCCCAATCCCGTCATGTGACAACGAGAACACGTCGCTTTATCCTTTATCGCACTGCGAGTTGGACGTGTATTGAAGTGTATAGGATATTTCTGTTTTCTCCCTGTTGTATCCATCTACCATGATATAATGAAAATTCTACTCACCGTTGGCTGTTTTTCTCACTGTACGGTCTTTGTGATGTGTTGTTTCGCCTCGCGTTGTTTATCCAGCTTCGCTTCGGCAGATGTAGGTACTTTTTGGTCAGCCAGGGTTGTTTTTGTCCTTGCTTGAACATGGTATGTATCTTGTTCTCTTTCTTTGTGTCATATTTTGTGTGTTTCTCCTCGTAGAGGTTTTCACGTGCTTGGCAGTAATGACGGCTGCCGCTAGGTGTGGCCCATACATGCAGAGTTACTAGTGTGTGCTCACTGTTGTCGTTTCGTATTCTGCTTTTCCCGCCGTTTTTTCGCTTCACTGTCACGTTAGGTTGTCGGCGTTTCTTTTCTTATATGGGTAAGCGTGTGTATGCCAAAGTTATGTGGTTTTGCACGTGAGCCTTCCCTTGCCATATAGGCTTATATTTGCTTTATCATAACTGTTTGTTATGCTATATTTTCTTCGTTATAATGTTATATAGAACGCTTTAAAGTCGGTGGAAGGTACACGCTGAGTCAACCAGACAATCCGGGCAAGCAGGTTGGGGGTCTTTAGCCGACTTCTGAGACTTGCACCGATTGCAGTAAACCTGTGGCATGAACTAACCACAGCAAACTGCAACAACAGAAAAACAATTACTGTTGAACACATGTTAAGTAAATAGCTGCCTGAAACAAACGTTTTACTCAACGCAAACGAGGCCTCTGAGACTGCTCAGGTTCCTTCGACGCCTACGGCTCAGCTTGGGAACGCCTCTACGCCTTCAGCGGATCGGCAATCTACGACTTCGCCTCCCCGCCAGTCCTCATCTCCGGAACGGATCGCTCCAGAGCGAGCCTCCTCACACAGGCCCAGATGAACAATGCAGTGAATCCAGTCGCTCCATCTATTCTTCAGGATTCTCGGCTTATGGAGCTCCTGGTTGGTCTACTGGAAAGAGAGGATCGCTAGTGTCCATATGATCGTTCTAAGGAATGCCAGCAGTCCTCTGATCGTCCACCTTCCGAGATGACCAGCGTTTGCCCACGGATTGGCAACACTCCCTTCATCATTCCCCTCAACCTTCTCCAAGCCGTTCACCTGCGCGGGATGTTCGGCGTTCTCCCAAGCACGCAACAGAGTGTGACGCTCGGCGTTCTTCTCCTAGAATTTTGCCTCGGCACTCCTGTTCTCCCAGGCACTCTCCTGTACGTGTTGTTCGGCGCTCCTAGCTGTGGCGTTCACCTCAGAGACAACTTTCACCTCTTCATCGGCGTTCCCGATCCCCTTTATTTAGGTCGTGGGATTCCTCGTCTCTTGTGTCGGAGGCTCAGTTTGTTCCAGATTATGAGGAGAAGACAACCAGGGCACTTGGGCATGGAGAGTGTTTACGCCTGGATAGCTGACAGACTTATTACTTGCCCATCTCCAGGGTCGGATATTCCTTCTACCACCGCATCCCATGGCTGCTGATGCCATTGCTTCACTTGACAAGAATTTCCAAAAGTTATCTCTCAATCCCTTCATCAAGCCTGCTAAACATCGCCGTCAGGATTACAAGGTGCATTCTTTTGACTTTGTGAATTTTTGTGCTACACAAGATGAAGCGTCCGAACGATTGTCGGCCGCTTCTCAAGCTCAATACAAGGTCCCAGATGCCAAGTTGTTAGCGATTGATACAGAACTCCGTCGAACGTTGAAGCCCCTTTCTGTGCTTGCTTCGGCCACGGAGGCCATGTCTCAAGATCTCTGAGGATAACCCTTCCCGCTTAGATCATCTTACCACTATGTTTAGATGGCAGGCTAGATTTCTGTCTGATGTGGTGGATCACGTTCGTTCGGCCTTAGCTACCACCACTGGGACTAGGAGGACTGGGTTACTCACTCCCTGTACCTGGCAGGAGGAATTCAAGAAAAGACTGATGCGTGCCCCGTTTGCGGCTCCCGCGGATAAGATCCCGGATGTTTTTTTCAGACCATGCCTCCTTGACACAAACTAAGATTGCACTTCGCCACTTTGTCAGCGCCAGCTACCAGGACCTCCAACATTTACCAATCCAGGAGGACGTCAGTTTGTGGAGCCTTTAGAGGGCGTCACAGAGGACGTCGAAACGACTTCCAACGTCGTCCCGTCGGTAACCAAAAGGATTTGGGCAAGACAGGCAAGCCCAAGTACAAGCGCCGCTGATGTTTTGGGCAGTCACAACTGGGACCTCCCGCCCGCAGTTGTCCATATCTGCGATATACCTGTAGGCGGGAGACTCGGGGTCTTCTGGCCCAAATGGACAACCCAAGGAGACCCCTTTGTCACCAATCTTCTCAAGACAGGCAACAAGTTGCCAATAGCCATGTCACTGCCTTTGACCACCTCGCCCTGGTCTCACGAATATTCCATCGTTCAACACCAGCACCTGTTAACCAACATTCAGGCTTTGCTGGACAAGAAAGCCATAGAACAAGTACTAGAGCCCAGCAACTCCCCAGGGTTTTACTCGCCCATCTTCTTAGTACCCAAAAAGAATTCTCAGAAGATGAGAATGATACACAATATGGCGGTGTTCAACGAACTGTACCTTCCAGAGCTGCCACATTTTCGGATGATATCTCTGGTCCAGCTACGAACCAAACTGTCCCCCAAGGATTGGTTGGTCAGTCTGGATCTTCAAGACGCCTACCTAGATGGAAGTTCCTGAGGTTCATTTTCGACGGTCACCATAACCAGTGGAAGGTCCTGTCGTTTCGCATCTCTATGGCCCTGTGGCTTTTCACTCGAATTACAGCACCGATTTCCCGGTATCTTCATCTTCGGGAGATAGAGTTCGACCCATACATCGACGACTCTCTCATGAGCAACAAGGAGTGCCTGTTGCTACGGAGACAAAGGGATTTTACACTTTTAAGCTTTTCCACCAACTCGGTTGGATCGTCAACCTCGAAAAGTCCCAGCTAGAGCAAGACAGATGGCAAAGAATCATCAGTCTTGCTCGGCGGGGTCCGTCACACCCGCTTACACTCAGGGAATGGCAGTCCCTACTAGGTCTGTTGATGTCAGCTCAGGATCTTACCACCAGAGGGAGATTAATGCTCAGACTGCTTCAACGGTCTTTCATCCTCTTAGACGACCTCAGGTCGCGGTTTCCACTGCCCCTTCATCTTCATCCCTTTCTTTAGTGGTGGACAATCGAGTCGAACGTTTGCGGCGGCGTCTCTTTGACCGAATTCACAAACGACCGCGAACTGTTTTTGGACGCCTCTCTGCAGGGTTGGGGCACTCACCTGGACTCTCAGACAGCGGCAGGGCTGTGGTCAATCCCACAGGCAGGTTGGCACAGCAACAAACTAGAGCTCCAGGCTGTCATTTTAGCTATTCAGCACTGGGTTAATTCGCTACGGGGTTCCAAGCTTTTGGTGGCGTCGGACAACTCGACAGTGCTCTGGTTGATCCGCAACCAGGGAACAACCAGCTCAGGTCTTCTCTTGGATCAGACTTTTCGTTTGTTTCGCCTCCTGGACGACAACAACATCCAGATCAGAGCTCATCACATTCACAACGAAGCACAACCATCAACTTCCGGTCTACGTGTCTCCTCTTCCGGATCCTGTCACTTGGGCAGGGTCGCCCTGTCCCTCTTGTGAGAGGAGGGTCTGGACGCCTACGCGTTTCCTCCTCCAGTTCTTCTTCCCAAGGTTGTAGCCAAGCTCAAGGAGACCAAGCAGATGACTCTGCTTTTGGTCGCGCCTTGGTGGCCGGCGAGAACCTGGTTCCCCGAACTACGTCGACTCATCGAAGGAGATCCTCAACCGCTACCACAGTGGCTGCACCTACTCCGGCATCCTCACAGCTGCCTGTTGCACCCAGATCCGGACAGGTTTCATCTTAGCGCATGGGCCATCTTCAGAAATCTCTGAAATCCAAGGGTTATTCGGCTGGTGTGGCTACAATCATCGCCTGTGCTCATAGAGTGTCCACCAATAGCCTGTATGATGACAAATGGTCTGCGTTTGAGAAGTTTTGTGCTGATCGCTCTAAGAATCTGGTTAAAGCGTCTCCTTACTTGACAGCCCTTAATTCAGTGCTGGCCGTCAAGTCTGATAGGAAGGTCTCCAAGATCCCTGAACTCCTGGACATGCCGAAAGCGTATAAGTTGAGGATCAGAAGTCGAAGTTCCGCCCTCCAGCTTGGGATTTTAACATGGTTTTACAACACCTTCATGGACGTCCTTATAAGCTTTTGTGTGAGGCCTCCTTTGAAGACTTGTCCAGGAAAAAACGCTTTTGGCGCTTGCTACTGCGGCGAGAGTCAGTGAGCTTCATAGACTTCAGACATAGACTTCACCAGGATTAGGTTTGAACAGACTCTTCATGGTTCCATCCATTTGGGTCTTCTCCGGGACTTCATTGCCAAGAACCAGCTGCCTGGTCAACCAGATCGTTTGTTTTGTCATCCCTCCTTTGTCTTCTATGGTGGGCAGTGATGAGTCCGACGAACTTGCGTTGTGTCCAGTCAGGGCCCTTAAAGAGTACATCAAGCAGTTGACAGTTAGGAGATGCACCAGGAAACACCTTTTTCTTCCGTTTTCTTCTGCATCGAAGGGTGAGGTCAACAGAAATACCATCGCTTTGTGGCTTCACTCGACTATCCTCACAGCTTACGACTCCGCTGGATTGTTCTTGTTTCAACAATTCCAGTTCTACAACAAGACAGTTTCCACGTCCCCGGTTGTGCTGTTTTGGTCCGATAGTTTTGGCTGGTCCTCGCCAGTGTCCGWCCCTCCTGCCTTTCTGTCGGATCAACATGCACATTACCATGAGGTAAAAATTTATTGAAATCTAAATATTTTAGATATTTAAATACTTACCATATCTCATGGCGTCTTACGCCATCCCTACGATGGATCATCTCCTCCCCGCTTTGGTCTCCACTCAGACTTCAGGATTCGGATAAAGTGACGTGTTCTCGTTGTCACATGATGGGATTGGGGGGCGTACTTCTGCTCACCGGACGAAATCGACACGTCACCAGTTTCATGATAGCATGCAACAAGGATACTTATCAATCAGGTTTCCAATCTTTGTATCGGATGGGCAAAGGTAATATGCACATTACCATGAGGTAAGGTAATTATTTAAATATCTAAAATATTTAGATTTTAATAATTTTTTATTGTCTGGAATATTCAAAAGCAATTAACGACACCATTAAATTACATAAAGTGCAATATAGGGAAACAACATTCAACATGACTGCTTGAGTTAAAAGAAAACACTATTTATGCAGTTAATTTATGGTCAGCAACCATAGATTTTTCTCCCTTCAAAGAACCATTTGTTTTCATCCAATATGCCTCAATATAACACATAGAAGGGCCTGAAGTGCACCATGTTTTCATAATGTTTTCTGTTAATACTGTATGCAGTTTCTGACTTCTTGTCATCTGTGTGATGGGTGGAAGGGTAGCCTAGTGGTTAAAGTGTTCACTCATCACACTGAAGACCTGGGTTCTATTGCCCACATGGGTACAATGTGTCATGTCGATTTCTGGTGTCGCACACTAATATTGCTGGAATATTGCTCAACCATACTCACTCACTTAATTGTGTAAAGTAACCCCCTCTTTGTTTGCTTCAGGGTAACATCAAAAATGGAAAAGTTGTTTTGTCCTCACTGTGGAAACCATACACTGAAGCGTATCGCCATGACTGTACAGGATGATGGAACCATCAAGTACTTCTTCTCCAGGAGGAAGAAGCTCTCGTCAAGGGGACTAAAGGTACAATTCTTGTCTTGTCAACCTCCAATATTCAGTGTATCATACTGCTCATTTGTCAAACCAACCATAATACATTCAGGATTTTACTGGACCCAAAATGTTCATTGTGAGTGAATGAAAAAATAATGGCTATTTGAATGATTGAATTTGATATTTCATTTCTGTTAAGAATACACTCAAAGTTTGGGGAATCTTTGGTAGGTGTTCCTCAATCGTAACATTGGCAACCATATTTATAGGACTTGTGGCTTCTGAGAATGTGTGATGAATTTAGCGAAAGCGCCCATGCCTGAATTGCCGTGTTCATACATGGACAAAGTTTATTAGAGTCTCCTGGAGCTTTGGAGTTGCCTCTCACGCACCTATTTGAAGAAGTTTGTTTTCTTGGTGCTTCTTGGTATCTGTTCATATGCACTTGTCTGTTCTTTACAGTATTCACTACCAACACCGAAAGGAGGTAAGCACGCCAACAACCCCATTCTTGTGGCAGACCAACCATTTCCTCATCAGCGACCAACGAAGAAATCTCTGAAGTCCATGGATGTGTTCGACCCAGATTTCATGGCTTCAGAATCTCCCTTCTGTCGCAATGATGTCACAAGTCGAGCTGCGCAACTCGGTATAATGCGCCAAGGCCAGAACGGCAGGCGGCGGCATCAGATCGGGGTCAAGAAGAGCACGGGGAGGCGGAAATAATATGTCCTAGTTCAGCCTGAATAAAATGTGATATTACAAGTTTTGAGATTTACTTTTCATTTAAGGAACTTGTTCGTCATGTAAGATTTACATTTTAGCATATCATGAGTGAGTGAATGTTCCTGAATGCCCCTCAGCAGTCAGATTTGTTTTCTAACATCCTCGATTAGCCAGGAACCATGTAAATCTGCGATGTTCCTTGCAAATTATGACTGTGCCACTTACTGACCTGCTCAGTTTGGTCACTGTACGTCAATCTTGTGTGTATGATGAGTATGAAATCACAAATTCTGTGGGTCACACATCTATCTAGCCTCCTTGTAATTGACCCTTACAAGTATTCTGCCTGTTAATCTTTGGTGCACTGGTGGCTACGAGAGAGAGTCTGTGTGCTGGATTCTGAGGGGCAGTTAGCTGTATTGAAACTTTACCCCTCTGTCTTTGATTGTTCAACTAATTTGCTACTGTACACCATCTCTCAATTTCATGGGAAAAAAAGTGTTGACAGCAGGACCCACATTAATATTTCTCTTTTAGGCCTCATAGAGACCCATCAACATTTGCAAGTAATATTTATGGTTCCACAAGAAAGTCACAATTTCATGGGAAAAAAGTGTTGACATCAGGACCCACATTAACATTTCTCTTTTAGGCCTCATAGAGACCCATCAACATTTGCAAGTAATATTTATGGTTCCACAAGAAAGTCACAATTTCATGGGGAAAAAGTGTTGACATCACGACCCACATTAACATTTCTCTTTTGGGCCTCATAGAGACCCATCAACATTTGCAAGTAATATTTATGGTTCCACATGAACTGTGTACTTGCCCTGGGACATAGGCATGAGGGACACCTTTATGTGCATCACACAGAATTCTCGAATACTGTATTTAACACGTTTATCCAAACAGGTTTTTCACATTTTAGGTGCCAAGGTTCTTTGAATGTTAGTCATGGTTTTAAATGAAGGAAAACCAAGTTCTATGGATAGTCAACTTCTTTACTGCAACAAGTGCGACGTTTCGGCGTAGGTACTAACGCTGTTATCAAGCAAATTGTCATGCTTGATAACAGTGTTAGTACCTACACCAAAACATTGCAATAAAGAAGTGGACTATCCATAGAACTGGGTTTTCCTTCATCTTCACAACCTCAAACATGCCTCTCAAACAAAATGGTTTTAAATATTTTGGACCACTTGGGTCGGATCCTACTGAGAAATACTCATTGTTCAGGTTTCGTAAATTGCGTGTTGTCAAGGAAGTAGAGCAAGAATAATTAGTTATCAGGATTGCTTACTATCTGTTTTCTTGGAGCAAGTTTGGTGTAAAGCTGCTTTGAACAGTATTCCAGTTACATCAAGAATAGGAGGGAATGCAGAGATGCAGGTCTTCACCCCACTGGTGAAACCCACAAGCCAGGTATGGTGTTGACAAACCTAGAAACAGTTAGGCTGACCAGGATTCGAACCCACAAACGTAACCTTCTCGTCTGCCCGTTGAACAACTCGAATAGTGATACCTCAGGGACCATTCATAAATAATTGGAGGAGGAGAGAGGAAAGGAATTTAAACAAGCATTGTCACTAAGGGGACATAATCCCCTGCCTCAAATTATCAAATAAAACTTAAAAAGTAATGAAAGTTTAAGATGAAGTTAAATGTCAACAAAAACATGACCAGTTAACCTCTATTGATATCTTTTCTTTAGTTGTTCAAACACACAAATATTTTCAAGACTGATTTTGACCTTGACATGAATGTCATAGTGTATGAAATATGCAAAAATGGTACTAAAGAAATTGCTT
>VKKT01004413.1:85329-96488 GCA_008038995.1 Haliotis laevigata | reverse complement strand
GATGCTTCTCCATAAAAATCCTCCTTCTTCCCCCCATAAACTATGAACGGTCCCTTAGACAAATAGTCCACCTGTGCCCCATGTTTTGATTTTAGGTATTGTTCACCATGAAATGTTTCCAACACTTCATACAATCATGGTAATTATACATCCTGAATTCAAAGAACACTCTGAAAATGGAGCTGTGATACTGCAACCACAAGACTGACTGAGTTGGTTTTACGCCGCTTTTAGCAATATTCCAGCAACAGCACGGCAGGGGACACCAGAAATGGGCTTCAGCTACTACAAGAACTTGCATTCACGGTCCAAGAGTATAAGTCCCAACGAAGATAATAATTCTAAATGTCTCAAAAACATGACAGGAACAAACATTTGGAGTTCGTTTTATCAATTTTTTATTGGCTTTATTTGTCATGATTTCCTATTACAAGATCAGTTATTTTGATGCATAAAATACAATTGACACTTCCCTCCGTGTTCAATGGCTACAAATATATCAACCTTGCAGTATCAGCCCATGCTGATGAAAAATATTTCAACATAAACAACACAGGAGGCATTTCATACACACATTAACTTAAAAACCATTCTTTCTCTGTACAGGAACACAGTGATTTGATAAATATGTACAAAGTCAACTTTCCAAGCAAGCTTTCAAACAGTCTTGGAGACCAACTTCCATATGCAAACAGCTGTTTATATTAATATCCACAAAATTTAGCATAATGATACTCACAATGTTAAGTTCTCATTTGAACAGATCGGGTTGTATCTTTGAGCAACGATACCACAAATCTAGCCAAGGAAGTTGGCGAAGATATGAAAATTATCTAACAAAATATATATATTTTCTTTATTCAACAAGGCATACATCATATTGTGTCAATGTCCGATAAGTCGCACTGAACATTTCAACATTTTATCTCACAACTGGAATAAACATGGAATACTTGAGAGACCTACTCTACAGCAACCTACCAACAATCCTATACACAGTCGCAAATAACATCGTAAGACAAACTGGAGAATTTTAACATGTGACTAAAGGGGAAATGTGTGAAGATAGTCTGCCTACATACAAGACTTGACACCTGAAGGTTTCTCATCTAGTCAGTGTTTCCATAAAGTCAACTAGTATCAGATAAAAGTACAGTAATATCCGGTACTGTCATAATATACAAACCGTCATTGGATGGTCTAACAGCCATGTCATTGGATTATCTAAAATTAATGACATTAATTGAAATCAAGGAACATAAAATAATTTGAATCTGTAACAAGTGATCCAATAAATAAAATCCCATAGCATAACAGTAGCACCTATAAAACCATTCTAAAAGCCATCACATTTGTCACTGGAATTGTATAACGTTGTGAAGAAACAGACCAAATCATTTTATCTTGTTTCCATAGAAATGGACACTGGGAATTAAGTGTTGCACTTTTGACCAACAAACATCAGACACACACAATAAAACCATTCTCGTTCATTCTGTTAAAAGGATGCTGTTACACTGTTAACATGGTGAATTATATTCAAATAAATTTGATGAACAAACCTTAAATAAACTATTAAATTTACTTCATTCTTTGTTCCACTACTAACCTAAAATTCATTATTTCTAATATGCAACTGTCTACAAAAAGATTCCATGAAACATTTCTCCACAAAGAGTAAACCACTGTTCGTAGCTTTCTGCCTCTACACATAGGAATAATTATGGCCGTACTTGGCCATAATACTGATGCTGAAACACCATGCTATACAGAATTCCACAGATTTGCTTCTGCATGACATGGAGAAAGAAGCAAAATGGCACATCCAAGTGGCGTTTTTTTTAGACATGGTGAGAAAAAGCACAGACATTGTTTGAAATTCATTCCAAATATGAAAATTTGCCACAACTGAATCATGAAGAACTCAAAGAAAAATTCATGACTGTGAATATGCTCAAGGCAAATTACAATCACAGTCAGAATCCCGATTCTTAACTTTTAGGACAAATACCTTTCACATACAACTCTAATAAAGTCTTATAAAGTCTTTATAATTAAACAGAAAAATTGGATGTGCTATAACACTACAGAAAAAGAAATATATTAATCATTCTTTAAAAGAAACATTCAACACATGACTTTCAAATAAACAACTCATTACCACTCATGTTAACGCTACATATTGAACAGCCTCATAAATGCAAGATCCATCATCAACATACCACACTCATGGCACAACTGCAGACAAAACAGTAAAATTGGCACCAAACTCATGAAAAGTCTACACACAGCAACACTCACTCACAGTTTTTGGCTTTTTCAACACTCACACTTTGGCTAAAATAACTACCAGTTGCTTATAATCCTCTGTACATAAAGAAAACATCTTGCTCTGAATTTCAATAAAAATACATTTACCTTTAAAAAAATACTGATGACATAGTTTACATATGTTTCTGAACAGGCGATGAACTTGACATTGGTGAGTGTTGGAGATTGGCAATACAGATACAGCCAAAGGCCAAACGATGTACAGATGTATGCACTAAGATGTATCTGTATATCAACAAGGCTCAACAACAGCACTTATAGGGAATGACAGCACCACACCAGACAGCCAGTGGACCTGCACTAGACCTATACATCAATGTGCTATGGATAATGTTATTCCTTTTGTCAAATATGTATGGCATAGGTTCCCATTCAGTAATACAATGAGACAAGCCGGCTGCGCCTTTGTAGCTTGGCTCTAACTGATGTGTGATGTATACATATCAGCTGTATGTTGATCCTGTTAGAACTTGGTCTTTCTCTACTGCATATCAGTCATGTCAAGGGTCACACTGGAGGATCAGCCAATACCCCAAATACAGTATATCACATTCTTACTTTTGAGAGTTCTGTGCAATGTCAATCTGAAATAAGTTATGAACAAAACTGTACATATCATTTACAAATACAATAAAAAGGAAGTTTTAACTGCACTAAAATGTAATTCTAATAAATGAAACTTGTCATGACTCTCAGTCTGCTGAGGAGGCTATACTCTCTCACTGCAAGACATGTCAAGGTGATCTGGTGAGGCTCCATATCAACTCCACAAGGGAACTGGAGTGCTGTCAGTTCCCCACACCATCACAAAGCACAAATGAGATGCCAGAATAGCAAAAATAAGCACTCAAACATGATCCATACATCAGAACAATGCCCCAACAAGTGGTTAGACTTGCAAACAAGGACTTTGTCAATAAGACGCAGTTGAATATAGTTTCAATTCCCTCAATCACAAACTGCTATTAATTATTTATACTGCAAACTGTTGTTACCCAAACCTCAATCAAAGTTCTATTTGTTGACAAAGAAAGGTAAATTGCAGTTATGCTCTGAAATATCAAACTATTTTGGCTGTAGTAAAGCATGTAACTCAAATATACACAACTTATGCTGTTATTTACAGAGGGGTGGGGCAGCATTGGGACATCACAGTACTTGTTTCTATATGTGATCTCATACGTGTGACTTTCTACCAGAGAATAAATATCACTTCATTCCCATGCAATTAACACTGTACAGAAATTATGTACATTTCCTTCTTAGTATCTCAGTAAATCAACATTGATTCATAGTCAATGTCCAAATATTCAAGATCCATGAAAGTGAAATGAAAATCTTGCAGTGTCTTATGTTGAGTGGCATCACTGAGTAACTGATTTCCACATGTGTTAATTTACTAAAAATTTTAGCCACTGAAATAAATTCATGCTAACCAGGGCACCTTCACACAAAGCAAACTCTGTCTAATGACTACTAGAAAGTGAAAGCCAATGGGGAAGGTATTGTGCAAGGACCATGGCTACAGCCTGCCATGAAAGACAACAGTTACTATCATGCTGACCACAGCATCCTATGCACATCCGTTAATTTGATGACACTTTTTAGTTCAAGAATATAGCCCTTGATTTTGAAAGAAGTTTCAGATTCATTCTCTAACACACATGTACATACAAAGATGAAATTACACTTTTGCATAGCAGTGCTTACAAGTTGTTTAAGCAAAACAAACATCCGTCAATCATTCACACAAATAAAAAGATGTCATGTATTTCCAAGAAGAAGTGTCTATAATAGAAAAGGGCATCTTTGGCTGTGCTGATACAGGTTAGACAAGTTCAGGGCACAAATGCAGTCACTTTAAATCAATATGCACAAATATAATATATAGATGTATATGCTCTAGTGTTCTTTGTGTATTTCTCAAGAGACACAAACTATATAGGAATCCTAGATATCAAAGGATTCCTTAAGGCTATTGTCAGTAAAATGTTCTATATACTGCTGTGATGATGTCAAAAATAAAACAGACCAGTGCCTCATTTCCAACAGCGACTGTGGCCTACATCTGTTGTAACACTATCTGATGTTTTAGAGTTACCACAATGTAGCAGTAGGATCACTCTGAGAAACATGTCACCGGTTACTGTCACCTTAACAAACAATCCATGTTATAGAAGCATTTCAAAAACTTTCCATTGAGTGTTCACGAGAAACCTAAACTTAAGACTGTTGATGTTATTGCTATGATGAATAAAGATGTGTTTCATTATCTGGAAAAGATTACCAGTGGCAATAGGTACAGTGAGCCAAATCATTCGTCATGCTAAAACTGTTACTGTTATCCATGTCATAATTTGAGCTCTAATGAACAATGATGGGTTGATTTTCAAGTTCTAAAGTGGCATTAATGTGGATATATTACAAATAATAAGGCCACTTGTTTTATTTTGGGGTTTACAGATACACCAGAATAACAAAAAGTTTGTTAACATTGTTTATTGCATAATTTTAATCTTAATTTTTAGTCTTCTTTCCCCAGAAAATCATAATTCTGACAGATTAGAAAATAGACTAAAACATCAAATGTAAAAATAGCCCTGCTCAGCCTCATATTAACATGTATTACAATCAATCAAGTAATAGGTTAGAAATAGTCTGTAAACCATAAAATATACAAGTGTGACCGGAGATTGTTACAACATGTGACAATCCTCCGTATTACAGTTCCCATGACAAACAGCTGCAGGTGATGCCGACAAATTCTAGCTTCATCTCTGGGCTACCATGGGTTGATGATGGGAAGGGAGGAATATTAAACCAGACCACTTTCACTTTGGGTTACCCAAGGTTTGCTCAATCAAACACTTCTGAACAAAAAAATTGGCACATGATTTTTTAAACAGCACACTTGAAAGCAAACCAAATAACATACCAAAATGATCTATCTACAGTGACTCTCAAGACAGAAGAGACCAGGTTTGAAGTGACTGAATGGGACATACAAATGTTGAGTCAAGTGACACCTGAATGTTGGATGAGGCTACAGTGAAACTGTCCAGTAATTAGTAGATTATATATTCAAAAATGTTTCTCTTTTACATTCCAAACCTGAGAATCTTTCACCTTCTGGTTCATGTGGTCACCTTGTACTAACAAGGATCAATCTGTTCCGATTTTCCATTCCAGTTGCAACAGAAGATGGCTAACATTTCATTATAGTGATATTAGTTCATGTCTCATATTTGGGACAAAATGTAATTATTGTGAAAGAACAGCAACATGTTAAAGCTACGGTCAGTGTGGTATAATAATGACAGGGCACCAGGGTAATTCTACAAAGGGATCTTAGAACTATGCTCATGATCACATCTATTCTGAAGGACTTAAGATTGCCATAGCATTAAGATCCATTTGTGGAACGAGCCCCCAGACCAAAACCCAGTAGCCCATAACCACGACTTAGCTAATACTTTCTATATGGATATGCATAAAATAACCATTCATGTAGTTGCACAAGAACTGGTACGTACTTCTGCAAGTCATATCGTACCCTAGTGGCAAGTTTGCATCATATTTCAATTATGCAATGAATTAGTGTGACCAACCTAATAAACTGGAACTCCATGTGGTTTAACTACTTGATGAACATTTGGGTACTGAAACACAACTTATTAAATATTGCATATGAACCTCACCTGTATACAGCCAGACTAGAGTTATTGGATAAAGTTATTAACTGAAACCGACTTGAATCATACACAAGGACACACAATGACAATGAATGATCAAAAAGAAAAAAGTCTCAAGTTTTTTTGCCTAATTTACTGCTTGTCCATCCTTCAATCTGATAAACAATGTGTTAAATGCAAATACGAACTGCACATTAACCTACAGGATAAGATATGCACAGTATAAGTAGGATTGTCTCCTAACATCAAGAAGGATTGTTTCTTTTCATCAAGAATTATATTCTCTAAACTTCTAGGACAGGACACTATCCTCTCATCAAGGATAGCTTCCTAACGACAAAAAGGATAGTTTCCTTTCATCAAGAAGGATATTCTCTTAATTTCTGGAGGTAAATTCTCTCATCAAGGATAGGATACTCTGCTCTGATTAAGGAGGGTTGTCTCTTAACTTATAGAATGAGATTCCACACAGAGAAAATTCACCTCCAGTACCTTTTCCCCTTGATAGTCTTTGATACCTACACGAGTGAACAGCAATGGAGTGAAGAGACAATGATACATACATATACATACTGGGGTGGACACACTACTTGAGCACATACGTTGGGAAATATACATTATAAAATAAACTCATAAAAATAAATATCATGATAAACAAGCACTTGGGCAAAGTGTTTTGATGTATGACATGACTAGCGTGACATGAGACAAACCAGAAATATCCAGTTTCAACTGGAAAAAGGTCTGCAATCAAAGTGCAAACTGCTAAGTTGACAGATACGTGTTTTTGTCCAGAATAAGTGATTTCAATTCCATAAAAATATATCACTATCACTAGTAAACATTTTCTAAACAGCTACTCAGTGAACGATATGACCAACATGACTTGCGTAAGCCAAATACAGCTTCTCCCAACAGTAAGATATGAATTGGCAATAAGATCATTGCTAACTAGATATGTCTTGACAATCAGTATCTCCATAGCTAAAATAATTTACTGGTGATAACAAGTTTGACTGATGCTATATAAACGGCTACAGTAAACAGCTCACAATAGCACTGCGACCGTCTGCCAGTCCTTGACTACCATCATTGCACTAACAGGCAGGACAGACAGCAAGGGAAGGACAAGCCATCAGTCAGTTTGTCGGACACTCTCACCAAGTACTAAATGCCCAGACGGGTAAAATGTGTACACGTACATCCCAGATAGACAGTGATGTACTGTCCCGACAAGTCAATTAAAGCCAAATAAGAACTGTGTTACTTTCCTTGCTGCCTTTAAACCATGCAGCAGTGATTTCAAAAAGGCTACTGTCTTGCAAACTGACAGTCGGATTACTTAGAGGCATTTTCATAAACTGTAATCTAGCTATATATCAGATATCAGTCCTTTTCAATCTTAACATAAACAAACGAAATACACAGATGATAAAATGAGAAGACTTCACTGATTTTAAGATGAATTAATACTTAAATGATATGATAAAGTTATGAAAATAGGGCACATGTATGAAGACAGGTTGACATGATATTTAAAATCCTGAATCCCATCAATAAACCAGGACTAAAAGAGGAAACAACAAGAAGGAAAATTGTCATGCTTCAGCACTTTGCAGATTATGTTTGTAAGTTTGGGAGTAGATGTGAGCAGTCGGTATCAATTCACACCACTGTGACCTAACTTGACCTCAACAACGAGTAGCCAAATTCTACATTTGTCCATCACAAACTGACATGGCTGATATAGACGTGTAAAACTGTGATGGATTTTATCAAAATCAACATGACAAATAGTGTTTTTCAGCACAAAGTCAGACTGTCCAATCTGCATGATGGCTATTTGGACTTCATTTCAGAAACATCTACTCATGTCAGTAATGTCAATTTTATCTAAATGGTTGAACAGAAAACTGCACACAGCCAACTGTAAACTTTATATCTTCAATATTAAGGGAGACAGCCTGTCAAAATGTGTTGATGGTTGGATTGAGATTTCATGGAGAAGCCAGACAGCTGACACGCACTAGTCCTGATCGTCCATACCGACCAGGTCGGAGTCGTTGTCAGTCAGAATCAGATTTTGGTTTGTAGTCGAGATGGTAGTTTCCTGCAGAAAACATGCCAGAGTTATTTTCTCACAAGACACATTTGATATTAAGTTGCAACATTTAGAACACTTCTATCTGCAACAAACCAGGTCTAGATACATTTCAGTTTTAATGCAGTGTTTGAAATTAATGATGGGGTCCGAGATATTCTATGGTATTTGAACTTAAAGACAACTGATCTGAAGAACTCAAACCATGTTTTGTGATCTTAAAATGGATTATTATGAAAATCGTGATCGGCTAATGATTAGTAGTATGTTTGTTGCAACATTGTAACACATGGAGTGGAATATACAACTACAGAACATTTCTCAAAGTTACCCATGAGGAGGGAGGTCTAGTTAATGCTGTTTCACACATTTTTGTCAGTTTACTGTCAATGCATTTCACTAAGACAGAGAGAACATCTAACAGCTAACATCTAACATGTTCACAAACCAAGAATCATTATCACTGAGAACTCAGCCTTAGACAGGGTTCCAGATAACTTAATCCACCTTGGCAGCACTAAGAGAACAGACAAAAAGTAATATAAGGCACTGCTGACATAGTTTGTTCTCACCTGACATAGCATCCATTGAATTTTCCTTGCAGTCTTGTGCTTTATGTGAGGACGAGCCACAGTTGTAGCAGCCCTGAGGTTTGTGTTTGACATGGGCGCCAGGGTTGCCTTGACCATGGTGGAGGTTCCCATACAAGCTCTGGACCAAGTGGGGAGCCGCCATGGCTGGATGCATTTGAGGAAATGCTGGATGGTTGACATACATTTCATGATTTAGTCCATTAGGATAGGCAGGTGGAGGGACATGGTGCCCATAGGTGGGCATGTTGGAGAAGGGTGGAATCATGCCATTTTGGTAGAGGCTTGCTTGCATGTAGTACGGATACGGCGGTAGGACATTGTACTGAGGCTGATAGTTAGTAGAGGAGGGGATGCTGCTGTTGCAGTTGCAGCCACACGAACTACACTGTGCGTGAGTGGTAGTGGTTACTGTCTGGGGTGAGGCTGAGAATGTTGACGTTGCAGTTGAGAATGTGATAGTGGTGGAGGCAGTGCTCTGACTCCCATTGTGAATCATCTGAAGAGGAGAGTCGCTGCCAGAATGACCAGATTCTGGTGGTGTCCCCGATGGGTTGGGCATAGGAACAGGGACACCATTAGCAGGTTTCACACTGATGTTAGCTGGACCAGCAGAGTGGCCTGCTGGAATAGACTGAGGGGACCCCCCTTGTGAAACAGTCACAGATGTGGCACTGTTAACATTGGTAAGCACAGATCTTGGGCCATGCAGAGGCACCATCGGGCCTCGCTGACATAACGACATATTATATGGTTGCAAAATCCTTTGAGAACTGACAGCCTCACTGTTAGCACTATATGTTTGATTGGTAACTGTATTGTTGTTCAGATTCAATGGCATCACACTTGTGGTCATAGGAATGTCTTGGCGCACAGCGTGGTAGTACATCATCATATGCGGTTGTTGCTTGATGTGACCTTCTTGTGGCATGTTGATGACATTCTTGTTATGTAGAGCTAAGTTTGTGTGTGCTGGAGCTGGCTTGACATAGGGACGAAGGATGGAGGGAAAGACAGCATGGCGCGGTGCGAAGCCTGACGATGTCCCTGGACTAGGATTAGGGTCCGACTGATACCCGTTGTGTGTGGACATTGCAGCAGTTGCAACAGGGGCCTGGTCAGGCTTGGCTTCAGAGTAGACGTTGTGGGGAGAGGGCTGTCTCACCAAACCACCCTTCATCTCTTCAGAGTAAGGCCCTCCTGACCTAGGTGGAAGTAATCCTGGGCGATTTGGATACATCCTCCTCTTACCGTCTGCTCGTGAATTATCAAACTCACTACCATTTGGCTTGTCTGCAAAAAAGACTCTGATTATAAAACATTCAAAGTAACATATAAAATGATCTATATAAATATAATAACAATGTAAACATATTAGTTTTCAAAATTAAAGGGGTTAAAAAAGTGAAGATCTTTTACTAATTGCCTTTTTTTCCCACTGTATAAATTATTTTTGTAGGACTGACTGACTGACTGACTGAGTTTGGTTTTACGCCGCTTTAAGCAATATTCCAGCAACANNACGGCGGGGGACACCAGAAATGGGCTTCACACATTGTGCCCATCTGGGGATTCGAACCCGGGTTTTCGGCGAGACGAGCCAACGCTTTAACCATTAGGTAGGCTACCCCACCGCCCCTATTTTTGTAGGAAGCTGAGGATTGAGAATGACCATGTTGATTACTGTGTGAAAACTTGACATACTTCATGGATGGTGAAGCAATTGCCAGTACTATCATCACCAACCTTTGTCATTGTCATCTGATCCAGAGCTGTCTGTCTTCTGTCTCTGTCTTATATTACACATCTGTGTTGGACTAGGAGGGGCACTTGATACCTCTGAGTCTGACCCACCGGCATCTGGCTGGGGTTGGGGTACAACTGGGGCAGGGGAATGGGTCACGTAGATGGGGCCAGTTAAAAAGGGGATGGGAACAATAGGGGGAGCATGGGCTGTGGGCCAGGGCATGTTATTGGGAGAAGCAGGGGACAAGGTGCCACTGGAACCATCCACCATGCCATTCAATGAAGGATTTGCTTTCTCTCTGAAACAAAAGCAAAACAAACTACACATACAAATTCTCCAAAATACTGACTATATATAGATACTTGCATATGTGAGTGAGTTGGGTATTACGCCGCTTTCAGCAATATTCCAGCAACATCATGGCGGGACACCAGAAACGGGCTTCAGATATTGTACCCATAAGGGGAATCTAACCCTGGCCTTCAGCGTGACGAGCAAACGCTTTAACCACTTGGGGTGAGTTGAGGTGAAATTGGGTTTAACATCATGCTTGAGAATATTTCGCTCATATGACGACGTGCATGCGTGTGTAGGTGCGGCTGCTTGTACTAGCCCGGACTTAAGCTGGTTTTATAGTGCTAACCCACTGGGATACCACGCCGCAGTGAAGCATGAATACCCCATTCAGACACATTATA
>VKKT01004413.1:61271-74639 GCA_008038995.1 Haliotis laevigata | reverse complement strand
CAGACCAGGGATTCCTATGTAGAGCCCCTCTTTTAATAACACAATTTATGACAGACCAGGGACCCTGATGTTGAGCCCCTCTTTTAAAAACACAATTTATGACAGACCAGGGACCCTGACTGACTGAGTTTGGTTTTACACCGCTTTTAGCAATATTCCAGCAACATCACGGCAGGGGACACCAGAAATGGGCTTCACACATTGTACCCATGTGGCGATTCGATGATGAGGCAACGCTTTAACCACTAGGTTACACACACACACACACACCCCAGGGACCCTGATGTCGAGCCCCTCTTTTAATAACACAACGTATAACAGACTAGGGACCCTGATGAAGGAATGCATACAAGGGTACATCTAAATGAGTGACATTTGTTTAATGCTGTTACTTCAGTTATATCATGATGTGAAATTGGCTCTTACAAGAAGGATGGGTTGCTGAAGAACAATTCAAACACGGATCTTCCCGGGTCCACTATAGTGAAACCCACAAGCACAGTATAGTATTGGTAAACAAAGAAACATAATGATTTTACATGGCAATCAACTGTACTAAAATGAAGACTACCTACGAAACTTACAGTGATTTGAAAAGGCTGATTTCCATTCTCTTTTTTGAAGTTCAACTTCATCAGGAAAAAGCCTTAACAACTGCAAAGACAAAGTATGTGAAAACAAAATATTACACAGATATTACTCAAAACTTTCCTGGACAATAATAATATTATAGAAAGACAGCAATTTCAATTAATTAGTAGCCTAAACTCTACATATATTGCAATATTTACATCACAATATTATATACCTTCCAATACCTAATTGCTTCGTTTTGGACTTAAATTGCTCGTGTTCAATGTGGCCTTCAGAATCTTGGCAATTCTTGGTTCATTCAAATAATATTATGTAAGCATACCATTTTGATCAGTGATAAGTATCAAGTTAGTTACAAAATGCACAGGTAAACTTTTAGTAAATTCAGGAGTGAGTGAGTGAGTTTAGTTTTACGCCGCTTTTAGCAATATTTCACCAATATCACGGCGGGGAACACCGAAAATGGGCTTCACACATTGTACCCATGTGGGGAATCGAACCCGGGTCTTCGGCGTGACGAGCGAACGCTTTAACCACTAGGCTACCCCGCCGCCCCCAGAAAATTCAGGAACTGCATAACTTTATCAGTGAATCATGACTCGCACATGTAACTGCACAAGCACCTTCAGAGTGCTAAGTGTGGCCTCTTTTTTACCTGCCAAAAATGATACAATTTAATATGATATTTCATTTTGGTAGAAATTGCCATACTTACTCGAATGTGGAAATCATGAATGTCTCGTATTGTCTTGGTGAGTTCAAACACACTGCCATTTGACCAGGTAACCTGTAGGTACATTAGAACACTTAATTACTGACTTACAAAAATAATTATATTTGATGGATCAGTTTAATAGTTTATATACTGAACAACATGACAAACATTCCACAAACATGTCAACAATCCCAAGAAGGAACCATTCTCATTACTTCAGCAAAAAGAAAAAGTAACATTAACTCTACTCACATGGACCTTAAACTCAAATTTCTTTCCAGATTGCTTGCGTGAGGTGAACTCTTTCACCTCTATGCTGCAAATGGAGTCTGCAAATAAAAAGTGTTCTCAGTGAATGAAGTGAGGGACAATTCAGACTGCAATATTATAGTCGTAATATGCAACAAAAAGCTCCATCAGCTCCTTCCTATTCCGGATAACCTGCTCTTCATGTTACCACCTTCTATTCCTCATGTAACTTATTAATGTTACACTGGAAGTCTTCAACATTGAGTGGTCAATTTGGAATGCACTTTTCAATGCTGGATCTGATGATCAAACCTCCAAACTCACCTATTATTACCCTTGTTAAAGAATCAGTGTGCAATCAATCATCGTTATGAAACTCAAGCTTCCTTCACTAGATGCTAAATAGCAACATTACCATCTCATCTTACCAGGTACCCATTCACTGTTAGTTAAAAATAGGCTCAATTCACTCAAACTCATCTGCCAGTGGTGTCATTACATGTTATATGTGCTTAAGTGTAGGGCAGGATCGAATCCCTAGCCACTGTCAGAAGTCAAACTTGGTGAAATGCAGATGAAATTATCACCATGTTGGTAAACACAGGCTTATTGAACTATTTTCAGCAAAATATATGATAATGACACATCAGGCAGGGAAACTTTTAAATGGTAATCTACCTTGCTGCTCCCTCAGTCTTGCTTCAACTGCTTCGACTGAACTTGGCTCCTCGAAAAGGTCACATGCTTCAGTGTTCTGGAAGAAAATGAAAGATTGTTTGTTACCCTGGTTACAAGGAATTATATTAAAAATATAAGCCTTTAAATATTCTGCTCCATACAAAGAAAAAAAGTGTTCGCCATTTATATGGCAATGTCACCCACTGCTAGAGAATAATGAAATATTCATAACATATTTACTACTTTTTATTTTGTTATCAAATACAGGAAATGACTGGTGTCTGCATAATCACCCAATGTAGGCTGTCGGACATAATTGAAGACATTGCAATATTTTATGAGAGATTGCATTTACATAAGTTTGAAAAGTGGTCAAAGTGGTGACCTTGAAAATAAAGTCAAGGTCACCAAAATCAACTGGTGTCTACGTAATCCCCAGCGTAGGTTGTCACCAACTTTGAAGACATTGGGTACCACAGTTCATGAGATATCGGGTTAACAAGAGTTTGAAAAGTGGTCAAAGTGTCGTGGTGACCTTGAACATAAGGTCAAGGCCACCATAATCGAATGGTGTCTGCGCAATCCCCAAATGTAGGCTGTCACCATATTTTAAGACATTGGGTAGAACAGTTCATGCGATATCGCGTTAACAAGAATAGGGACGTACGTACGGACGCCGCTGAATACCGTTCCATGTTGCAGCGAGGGACAACTACAACCAACTCTTGCATACCATGAAACGGGTCCATGCCAAAAACTCTTCCCTCTTCTAGACAGGTTTATTCATGAACTAATCTTTCAGTCACTTCAGCTATTTGTCAGCTATTAAATACACAGTGTTCCAGCAAAGCTTAATGTCCCAACAATTTATTTACTGAACTGGGTGCTTGGGCTAGTGGTTAAAGTACAGACTGGCATGTCTAGCTGTATTGAATGTCATCAAAAAGCCTAGAATTCATCACTGAAAGCTAAGGGGATGAACTAATCTCTGAAGTGACTTAAACTTCTGGTGCAATATAAAGCCAGATTCTATTGATCTGCACACAAAATGAAAATTAATTGAACTTGGTGTAACCATAATGTACTGTATTGCATCACTAAAAGGGATCATCTTAAACATGTCAATGTTTGTTGTAAATGATAAAAATTTTATGGATCAAGAATATTCATCGAGAATTTATTAGAATTCAACATCCAACCCCACTCAGATAACTGAAGTGTATAGCAAGCAGTGGTGACAAAGAATGTACTGTATTCTTTCTATGACGTGTCAACTCTATCAAAATACTGAATTCAATTTACTTTAATCATAGTTACCAATGAGTATCCATGATCAATAAAATTAAAAAACAAACAAATGGCATTAAAGGTTTATCAATCACCCCTCTCTTATCACTGTAAATTAAAGCATTGGAATCATAACTGTTTAAAATATAGCTGTTTACAATTGCAAAGTTACCTACCACCTCACAATATATATTCGAAATACATTTAAATAATTAACAAAACCTGTTAATTTCATAATCCAACAAGCAGCGTGTACCACTTGTATTAGAGACTGCTACTATAACAAAGAAAAACAACTGAAATGATATTGTTTTGGATTCTGGAATTCAGGTGCTACAATACTTGCTCAATGACAGAAGACATGTGACAATAATTTATGTGTTCAAAATTCTGCTATTCTCAACCATGTTCCGTTTAATTTTTTTCTGAAGAATTCTGCAACTGATCTACAGGATCAATAGCACAAGCACATGCATGACAGATGAAAGTTTGATTATTTAAAATCTAAAACTTAAATATAAACTGATTTGCATTGCATTTATCAGCAAACTTAAGAGTCATAATGTTCAAAAGTAGTGTGGAATGGAGATAAGAGTATAAATTACAAAAGAAAATATTTCCATTTTGTTCGTGGCTGATGACATTTTGTAGTCCCTAGATACATAACAAAGCGCAAACATAGAAAAGTGAAAACATGACCACAAGTAGTAACGATATCCTATCACTTCAGTACAAATGAGATCTCAAGAGTCGATTAGAGAAATCTAAATGCACCCGATGTACATAACACCTAAATATTTATCATCTCCAAGGTGTCAAATAAGCTCTATTATCAAAATCTTTGTTAACTCCTGAAAGGCTTGTAGGAATCTACTGATTAAGGTATGATTTCAAGATATTTTGTTCAGTACGTAACTTTCTTATACAGACAGAAGGTTCATGACACTTTTGTGGATAAGTAGTTTACTCATTTTTAACACTGACATTTACCCTGTTGCAGCCATACTAAAATTAACAGTGAAATGGGATGGAAAATAACCTGATGATCTCCCTACATGTTCACATCCATTTATGGATCGCATGGATAGAAATAACCTATATGTGTTTAATATCTGTATGGATGAGAAATAATATAAAACTGGGAAACATACAACAAAATGTTTGATAAAAGTCCTGAGGTGCAGATACAGGATCTCTTACAGTCATTATACTACAAATCAACCAAATTCACAAAAACATTTTGATGGAGACACTAAGCTTTGGGATCGTGCCTTTCAGTTTCAGAATCATCCTATAAACAGGCATGGTGGAGGGAATAGAATTGAGAAAATACATATTTGCTCACTTCCTGAAAGTAAATAATAGTGTTTTCGCAAAGTTTACATCTTTCAATATAATAATTACACCAATTGTGCAACTAATGTTCATCATGAGAGATCAGGAAATGGAGATGGAGAAACTACTACAGTGTTGCACGTTTCAGATTGCCAGAATTACACTTTTCATCCCTGACTTCAAGAAGGCAAGGGCACCATTGCTACTGAAAAATCAAATAAGGTACCAACATTTCAAAATGTCCACCAATTAAAATAACAAACTTGCAAAATAACACATATTTCATGTGTGTGGACAAGACTAAGTTAAACCATCGGTCGATGAAGTCACAGATAAGCACTATGAAACACGGCTTGTCAACTGATCAAATCCAAGGTCCATACTAAACAGCAATTTACTAGACCCTACTTTCAGTTTAGCCCTCAGATGACGATATTTTTAGATTTCATTGAAACGACAGATTGTGAAATTTCCAAGAAGGCTATCAATACCGATGACTGTCAATGGACATTTCGCTGACATTACTTCTGCATTAAAATATTTCTCCAGGTTTCTTCAGGTTAGTCAGAAATAACTAACACAGTAACTGTGGGCCTTCAGCCACAAGTCAAAATCCAAAGCAGAAAATATCAAATCAAAAGTTTGTTCCATTGGAAGTTTCTTGAGGCCGTATCTTTTTTAATTTAGTAGTAATTCAAGACAAAAAATGTAAAACTAAACAATAAAGCCTCTTTTTGATTCTAGGGCCTCCTATCAATGTAATGCAAATGACCTCCCCCGCAACATGTATTATTGCTATAATAACATGATTTGGCAAATTTGTAATTCCAATTTGGGAACTCTTAAATACATTACTTCAGACTAGAAGCAGCATAATATCAGCCTCTGACCTAATGCAGATAATTCCCTGGAAATTCCATTAAAGTTTATTTCATGTACTCAAGAACACTTCTCAATTTTGAAAATTGCAGATACCACCAAACAATGTTTCCAGATTTTTTTCTTAACCAGGCTATAAATTTTCATATCCTTAAAATGATCAGTTACTTTAGAATGTGGTCTAATTAACTGACTTAACTTGCTCATTATTACTGATTGTGTAATGGTCGAGGATAATGAAAACTGAATTTTCGCTGAGCATAACATCTACAATGGAGTGACAGAGTTTAACATCTCTTTGAACTGTATTCCAGTTATATTGCAATATGTTAGCTTAATGTAGAAGAACAGCCTCAAGTGATGTTTACCAGTTTGGTGGAACCAGTGGGACAAACCATCAACATAACCTGAAAAGGATTCAAACACAGGACCATAGTTTTCAGCTGTTACCATGGAACATAATTGTGCCCAGCTAATTGCACTGCCATGGACGACTTTGCCACCTGTGCAACCACTACAAGTGAAACATGAAGTATTATATGTAGCAAAGCAAGGACCTACTTTACACCAACAGGTACTTCACGAATAGTTGACCTGTCAGATGACCTCCCGCCAATATGCTAATTACTAGGTCATACTAAACAATCCTCAATAGCCAAATTATCAATTTAAGGACCACTAACGATCAGCTACGAAAATGCCCAATTAAGACTGCAATGGCAAATCATCAATCAGACCAACACAGTAAACATGGTAAAAACCTTAATAACTGTTTGAAATATTGTTGGCAAGGAAAACATCATTAGTCTCTTCCAGTCTTGTGCATATTGTTAGCCAAAACAAGCACCGATTTCTACAACTGAATTAAATCTGGGACCTCTCGAGTCTAACTGAATTATTAGGATAAGGCATCATTGGATGATACAGGACGTTCAACAGTCTGACAACATTTATTCTTTGGACATAATCAAGATCCAAGTTAAGATCAGGAGATTTAGTACACATCAAATAGCAATAATAATATTAAAAAAATCAGATTTACTTGTTCACTTATTCCTTATGGCTGTATTCAGAATATTCCAGCTAAAGGATACAATAACATGCACCAAATGATGAATTAAACCTGACCTCCAAGAAATACTGTAGTTAATTTCCAGTCCCAAAGAATGTATCAGTACAATGTGCAGTGTGTAAAACTAAGGAAGACCTTTGTCCTTGACATTAACTGTTGTATTATGAAATACTCTTACTATCGACTGAAATCATTAGCTATTTCAATTAGAGTAATTAAGTAAACAAGACGAATGGATGTGTATCCAGCCTGATTTGAAACAATGAGACATGAGAATGGAAACAAGTTAATTAAATCTCTATAATCTGACTGCGGAGACCAATGATCAACCTATCTGGCTCAAATTAAACATCAGGTCAAACAATAAGCATGATGGGTAAAGGAAGCTCTGTTGGAACCATTAACCATGTTAACAGTTGAACAAATATGCAGGCAGTGATACAATCGATGCAAAAAGTATGACATGTGTCATGGATCTGAAGTTTTGGGAACAATGGCATAACACCATGTCTAAATATATGCAGGGTCAGTCCATTAGATCATGAGTAGTGAAAATCAAGGACAATTTGTTTCTTCCCCCAAATTAAGAAAGATTACATAAACCACTAGGGACCTGTCCCAAATGAAGTGTGGAAAAGTTAATCATGACCAGGGGTGTCTGTCACTGAAATACTGTGATTGTTCAGGCTTCACCTCACACAACCCAATGGAAGTGTCCTCAGATCTTACTGGAATAAAATATTTTAATGCGACATCTGTAAATACACTTTGTAAAAGCAAAGATAAGTCAGGGCATGATGGTCCAGTTCTATAACATGTTCGATAGTGTATCCGCAAGTTCCAATGGGGGTGAATTGCTGCTCATACATTTTTTCGTCTGTGGTTTGCCTGATCCACATATGAAATACATTCAGGCCACCATGAACTCCGATATATAGCAGACTGTTGTACCTGCGAGCTTTCCTATAGCTGGAATACTGTCGTCTCCGCTGCATCAGTAATTTGTGACATAGCTGGAATATAGTGCTGTCATTCATAAAGCTGTATGCTTTATTATGGAACATAGTGGACTGCTACATTACACAACAGTTCATTGACTCAAAACAATACAATCAGTCATTTTAACCTTTAGCCAACCCATATATATTTCCCTGAGAACACTGTCATTGTTGTCTTTGTGATGATCTTACAACCACTTCAGAAATAAAAGAAACCAACCTATAAAACTCTACTTAACACACCGTATCATCACAAATCCAAAACAGTGAAGTTAAATTTCTTCCTTCAAGTTCAAACTGTTTATGACAGTCTAACCGTCATTATACATAGAGAGTTAAACTTGATGAAAAGCATGTAGACACCACTACCAGGTTACTACCTCAAAGGTTTTAATCGGTAAGGATCTATGGCATGTATTTTCTTAGTTAATGGAACTCGACAGGACAATATTTACACATGTCATGTGAGCTTTTGTTGAAACATATTCAAATCTAGGTCTATGTTCTACTTCAGTGTTGATGGACAGTATTCTGAATAAGTATTTCAGTGTTTACAGAAACTACTACACGTTTGAACTGTCAAAGACCACAGGATATGTTTTTTTAAGGAAACACTGGACAACAGTTTTCCATTTATCACTCACAAAACTAACAATATATTTTTGACAACACAGTTCTGAACACGTAATTGATTAGGTAGCAAGTACTGTACATTCTCAACTAACTCCAGGTCCTAATATTAACATTTTTGGGGCAAAAAACGGAATTTCAAAACTGGTGTCCGCCATATTGGAATAAACAGCACCGAGTGTCAACCATTGAAACTCATACCTTGTTCCGTCTGTCACTTGCCCCGTGATCGAATCTTGCATAATGCTCATAGAGAATGTTCTTTTGGTGAAACTGAAACGCAGGATGATTGATGGCCAGGGTCAAAGCCATCAAGATTTCTTCATTGTCATTGGGATCGGCTCCAAATGTGAAAGCTCGTTCAAGATTTTTCTCCAACACTTCGAAGAGAAGTTGAGCGCACGGGGTGTTGGACGAATGTAACAACGACAAGTAAACACTGACTGTTGCACGTAATTGTTTATCCGTTCCCGATTGCAGCTTTGATATTTCTGCACTATTGTTTGCCTTTAATTCTGCATCGCGAAGGAAATTGTAGTTTTTCTTCCCATGGTCTTCAAGCACAGATCCGAGAAACCGAAGTTCCAGTGGGAGGCACATATGTAGCAGTCCACACATGTAATCTATCCGCTGGTGCGGCCTTAGATTCTTGAACCATTTACATAATTCCTCCTTACACACCATCGTACAGTGAGGTGCCTGTCTGAAGCACGTCCTCCTCCAATTAGGCGACTATCAGTTATTCATAACTTCCTAAATTTGCAGTAATAGATCACAATTTTCAGTTAGTCGCCATGTAAAATTTCTCCGAAACAGTACGAGTAATGGTCATACGGGCACTTCGGATTTTGTATAGTACTTGCAGCACAACTATTCCCCAATAAGAGCTCAATCCCAAACCGTGCACAATTATTTATCGCAATACTGGAATTTTTTCAATTTTATGTCTTTAGAAAATGTCACTTGTTTTTCAGTGTAAATCTCATGTAATTTGTGGTTATAAATTTAACACTAAATTCCATCTGAATTACAGATTTAAAAAGCAATATTTTAAGTTACAGTACCAAAATAATACGTATTTACGCAAGTAGAGTTAAAATAGCCATTGAAACAATATGTTAGCTTCTAGATTATAATATTACAAAATATAAAGATTCTTTTCTTTTATAACATTAAACATAAAAAGGAATACATTACAATAATTGATCATTTACAATTGATTGTTTTCGAGAAACTAGCATAATACCATGTTAGGTAGCCAATCACTGTCAACTTGTGTTGGAAAATCTTCTGTGCGATTATGACATGCTGTTTGAATCACTTTGCATATATGCGAATTCATATGTATAGAAACCGATAAAAACTGTTCATAACAAGACCCAAGACCAGCAAGGAAGATTTAAAATTATTTAATCTACGTAAGGAAAGGGACATTACACATATTGGTGTTCTAAGATATCAAGATAAGCACTCTCAAAAGCTTTGGGTATCTAATATCAGAGCTACGTACACAGAGGCTTTAAACCCAACCACTGTGTAAACATGCAATTTAATCTTCTCATTTCTCTAATTTCCAAATATGGGAGCGTCAAAGTAATTAATTTAATTCTTTGAAATGAAAAGAATTTAATTCATTCTAAAGTAAAATGGGTCAGAAACCTTGTATCTGGGTGACTGGTAAAACAGCTGATATAACGCGTTGTGAATTCAGCCTGAACAGGATCAAGGTTGTGGTAAATATAGAGTCTACTGTGAGAGAGTGTGGATCTGCAATTCCTTAGTTTCACGCCAGCATATGTCAGAGGAATGCTTCGGTTCTCCACAATAACAAGGAACCGCAGGTCTACTATTTATACAAGGCAATTCCTCCCTGGAGTGCAAGTCTTCATATAGTCACCTGTTCTACGAACAGTTCGGAAACTATGGTAGAATGTATGCACTATGCTAGTGGTTATACAAACCGTACTACATACAGCGGCAATGAGAGCGGGGTCTTGTTTTTATCTAACGCCCAAGCACTTCTTTAGCATTTCTTAAGCAATTCTTAATGTTATTTATCATGAGCAGGAAATTTCCTGAAAGGCAAACCAAGTTTTAAGTGATCCTACTCCCATACTTGTTTCGGAATATTCATCACTACCTTCTGGACGCAGGCTGCGAATGCCGAGTTTTAAAAGAAACAGGGTTCGCCACTCATTTGTTCCAGTTAGTATTCGATGTATCAATAACAAATTCAAGTAATTACTACCAAATAAGAAATATAGAATGTCTAGTCATTACCAATGTTTGTGTACTAGATTGATGTATTTATATCCTGATTATTATCGTACAAATAGTTTGATGATTATGATTTGATTGCTTTATGAATCTAAAAACTGGAGAACTGTACATGATGCAAACCAAATGTCCCTTGGGATAATATAGAAATTATCTTATCTTAGAGATTAAATTGATTACATGATAAACTCCGTTTGTATTTTGGATATACTCAAAAACTTAATTAAGCACCCCCTATATTTTTGCAATGATAGGTTTTCAACACTTACATAAAGCATCTCGTGGTGACCGCGATGGATAAACATCGTTTTTCTGACACAGATTTTCTGACCCGTATGATCCTTTGACTCATAAAAACGACAAAATGATTGGATTCCATGTTGATTTTATGATGTTAAGTGCTCATTTTAAAAACAAACAACCCCCCAAATCCACTGATTTTCATGCAAAACCATGTCTGTACAAGTATGGCCCTGGAATGTTTTATGTTGAATTTATTAGTGGATGTGAACATTCAAAATGTCATTTTGCGTGTCTTACACGATTCAAGGTCAATACCGAACGTGTAGCCTCCATATAACTGTATGACAGCCAGCACCCTCCTCCTCATACCCCCTGTCAGCCTCCTGATCCTCTCAGAAGAGGCAGTCTACGCCATTCCTCGTGTAAAGCAGCTTCCATTTGGACCAGGTTCTGTACAGGGGGATCCCTTTGTTGCAAAGGGACCAATCCTGTCCCAGATATGCTCCAAAGGCTCCAATCGTGAGATATGTCAAGGGGGGCTTAACTAAGTTTTTTTGTGTATATATCATAGGCGGATCCCGAAATTTTCAAAGGGGTGTGGGGGTGAGTGGGGGTGGGGGTGTCCTTAACCCCACCTTGGCTCTGCCATTGCTAAACATTAACTTCAATGTGGTCTTTAGTCATTTTTAGGGGGGGTGTGTTCCAAAACACACACACACACACACACACACCCTGGATCCGCCACTGTATATTGTGTTTTGTCTTGAAATAATTTCCATCCAAATCCACCCCATTAAAAATCCAAGAACAGTGCATCTGAATGATGATTCTTGGCGGAACACAACACGAGTAAAGTAAATTTTACCGGGATTCCAACAATAAACACGACCAGTACACCACAAATGGGCTTCGCACATTAAACAGACGTGAGCATTCGAACCCAGGTCTTCTGTGTGCCCAGCTAACACTGCATCAATAGAATATACGACAAATACCAACACCACTACACCATGCTGATTGAGATTGACTGAAACAGAGAATTATACATAAAGATTTCAAGCTAGTCCGCCATCGGGCCATGTTCTTACAATAAGTCTAGCATGCTGACTATGGAAGATTTAGTGCTAATGTCTGTTTGAGGAACTAGGCCAAGGACGTAGGGGGATCCTTCCCACACGACAAAGATGATACGGCCTTTAATTATTTAGGAAAAACGTGTCTACTCAGGTGGTACATTTGTGAAACAATACTAAGTCACTGTGAGCCTTATGATCAGGAATTATCGATGTCTATTTAGATGTAGACATGTATCAATATAGATCCCGCCCTTAATCGTTTAAGTCGCGTGGTATTACTAATGGATGTTTGACATGGAATTTGGTCTGGGTGCATCTCTCTCATTAAGCAGCAAGCGCTCACTCTTATCTGCGTGAGGTTGTCAGTTGGGTGAGTGTAAAGCGTGAGTTCATGGGTGTTACGCTGCACGTATATATCGTCATTAACGCATTATCTGTACATAATGAAGCGGTCTGCAGATCAGGCTATTTGTAAGTAATCGACCTGCTGCTTTCTTGTGTGCGAGCGTGCGTGCGTGCGTGCGGGCGCGGGCGCGCGCCTGTATGCGTGTGTCTGTGTGTGTGATCCATATATATAGTAGGGTCCCGAAGGGGTCCGAAGTCTGATCATTTGAACTGTCGCAAGGTATGCCTGAATATGTTATCCAGCCTGATGAGTAAGTGAGTTTGGCTTAACGCTGATTTCAGTTATATCACGGTGTGTCACTTCAGGGTGTCGAGGGAAAGCACGAAGTGATGTCGGTCTTTGACGCTTACCAGCTTGATGAAAAAGACAACCAGTGCGAACAGCAATTAGAACCCACTATCACAGTTTCCAGACACAACTAAGGGACGCAACTGCATAGCGAATGGCGGCGCCGTGAATGCCGACCGACAGTGTGAAGATCTTCTTGTGACTAACTTGATGCTCAAGTTATTTTATTGATCTACAATGTAAGTACAGTTAAATCGTCATCAAACTGTAATCATGACATGCACAGTTGCTAGGCATACATGTCTGTTGTAACTGATGACATCTAGCATTGTTACATTGACATGTTCACTGCAGCTGTTGTCCTTTAAAACATTGTCACAGTTACATGTTTATTGAAGATGATGACCTCTAACATTGTCACAGTTACATGTTTATTGAAGATGATGACTTCTAACATTGTCACAATTACATGTTTATTGAAGATGATAACCTCTAACATTGTCACAGTTACATGTTTATTGAAGATGATGACCTCTAACATTGTCACAATTACATGTTTATTGAAGATGATGACCTCTGACATTGTCACAGTTACATGTTTATTAAAGATGATGACCTCTAACATTGTCACAATTACATGT